>ML261069.1:0-112441 GCA_005239495.1 Nicotiana undulata
GCTACACGCCCGGACTGCGCACGCATAACGAGGTGAGACTAACGGAGGCTCTCGGAGCCTCGGGACACAGATATAGCTTAAATTACATAAGATGACATTTTGAATTTTGGATTCTGTATTTAGGTATAGAGGTAGTAAATTTTTTGATTAAACTGAAGTTCGAACAAGACATGCATCGTGAATAATTGCACAATACTGGAAAAGTTGACTCGTGAATGTATTTTCTAAATACTAGTCTTATGGTACGCGCTTAGCGCGTATAACTAAGTCTGTGTGTAGATGATTTTTTTGAAATTCATATTATTACACTAAATATAATATGTTTGTAATGATAAAAAAACTATGCTCCTTAAAATATAGCATATAGTTTTAGTTGAAAAGACTTATTTATAAACTCTTCCGCGTTAATTTTTCAATTTTTCTGATTATCTTTCACTGCCAATACTATTCTTACCTAAAGAATTTTGTCAACTTGAAAAGTAATTATAATTATACGACAATTTGACAAATAATTCATTTGACTTTTAGACTTAATTATTTGGCATTAACATTAACGGAACTAATGTATGTTTTATGATTCAAATCCTTAATAATAGCTCATCCCAAATTTTAAATATTTAATTGTAACATGAAAAGGATGAAAATTATGTTATATCTTTCAAAAAAAATTATATAAGTTAATTAAAACTTAATTTATTTAAAGTACTGAATGCTAAATCTCTATGCATAGTTCAAATAAGAAAATTTAAATTTTAGGTCAGAAATATTTAAAAATTAATATGAAAGATATTATAGTTAAATTGAATAATTATAATAAGAAAGGATAAATTAAGAAACTATTGACTATGATAGAAAATCTGATATCAGTCACAAAATTAAATATTGTTACTATGTTTGACCCAAAAAAATGTATATTGATACGACCTATTATTATAGCATTCCACAAGATTTTGTTTTTTGAATCCTATGACATATAAATAAGAATTATTTTTCATCAAACCTTTTAAAGGTTTTGTTATTCTAGAATGTCTAATAAAGCATTATAAAATCCAAATAATTAGTTCGTCCATAACTTGAATTTCTCTTCTTCTTTTTTGTTTCTTAGGATAATTTTGGATTTAATGATGTCTATAAAGTATAAAGTTTTTCTAGCGTTGTAGCTTCTTTATCTATCTTTGATTATAAGGTAAAAATTTAACGATACTAAATTTTAGCAATTCTTATATATTTTAAATAAGTAAAGATTTAATAGTTAAAATTTAGTTGATTTTAAAGTTCTAGTAAAATTATAAAATGACTATTTTGTTCAGTGTGAACACTATTTTTAAAGGACAAAAAAGGCGAAAGACATTTCGCTAAGGGCGTGCCTAGAGTGGATAGTTTCAGAGTACGCACGTTACGTGTAAATCCTTATCGATGAGTAAATTTTAAAAAACCATATGAATAATATTATTTGACTTCCTATATTACTTAAATAAGCATAGTTTTAAAAAAATATGTAGAAAGTTAAAATAAATTTAAATGTGCTTGTGGTAGTTTACAATAGTAACTTTTGGTGTTTAGAAATTTAAAAAACAAATTTATATAACTTAAATATTAGGAGTTTCTACATAGTTCAAATAAGAACAGATTTAATACCAAAATTTTAATGTATTTCACTTAAATATTAGAAAAAAATTAATTTACACTTTTATCCAATATAAAATCATTTCTTAAAATGTAAAAAAGATGAACAATATTCCGCTAAAGAAGTTCGTACTTTTAATATAATATATATGGATAGTTATAGGTTTAAATAATTTGTATAAAATAAAAGTTTAATTGATTTTGATTATTCGAATTGATATCAAAATCCTAAATATAAGGTCTTAGTTCAAATAAAGAAGATAAATTTAATAAATAAAATTTTAGATGATATCAAGATACTAATTATTAGGGGAAAAACATAAACAAATTATACTTAATATTCAAAAACTTTATGCCAAAGAACTCCTTCTACGTGTAGATAATGTTTAGTCTTAAGTTTTTTTTTTAAATTTTGGCACTCCTAATTATAAATATGTTAATACTTTAATTAGGAAGAATTTATGTAAGATAAAATCTTAATCAATTTTAAAGTCCTAAATATTAGGATCTATAAATATTTCAGGAAAGAAAAAAATTAATAGCTAAACTTTTAATTGACTTTAAGGTCCTAAATATTAGGAAAATAATTTAAATTACAATTTTGTCCAATATGAAATTCATTTTTAAAGGGTAAAAAAAGCGAACGATATTTCACTAAAGGCCTTCGTGCTTTTAATATAGTATAGATTTAAGGGAAACTTACACAAATGTCCCAAATAAATCTCAACTTACCAATCTCTAGCCATTAGTCATAGACTTACCAAAACTAGCCAACATGTCACGACCCAAATCTTAATTCAGGTCGTGATGGCGCCCAACACCATGGTCAGGCAAGCCAACACTTATTCTACTAATGAAATTTCCTTATGTGATAAAGCATTTCCAACACATACCAAGTTTTAAGTTTAGAACATTAAGTGGAATCGGGTAATTAACCAACTTAAATAAATGTTACTACAAGGATCATGAATCAAAATATACAATCCCAAAAATATAATGTCTACTAAGTGTGTGCCAGGAACTAGTGTCACAAGTCTACGGGTATACTAGTAGAATGTACAAAAGGTGGAATAAAATTGTCCCACTGTCTGAAAATATAGACAGGAATAAACAAAAGAAAACTACATAATGCTGCTGAGAATCGCCAGGGGAAGAAGCTCACCGTGAAGTCAAGTCCAGATATACTCAAGATCGAGCTCCGGCCTGATAACCAGATGCATCAGCCTCAGAACCTGTACAATTAAGTACAGAAGCGTAGCATGAGTACATAATTAAATATGTACCCAGTGAGTATCTAGTCTAATCTCGAATAAGTAGTGACGAGAGGTCGACTTGCACTTACTAGGGTCCAACAATATAATTAAACAGGATATGATAAAGGCAACAGGCATATGAGAATAATAAGGCAGTAAATGTCAAAGGTAGCCTCAAGTCATATTAATAATGAAGACAAATAAACAATTTCTAAACTCGTTTTCCCCCAGATATCTATCAACTCAATATTCATGAAATCATCAACAATTTAGCATACGCATAACGGAATACAGACAACCGGCCTGAGCCATCAAAATAACAATATATGTGCACTGCCGAAGGGTCAATCGGTGCGAACCATAGATGCATCTATCAACCTGCACTGGCGTACGATCCGCTCCCATGAGAGTAGGAGGAAAAACAACACTCCGCTCGCAGAACATAAATTGCGAAGCGGTCACGTGCACACACAACCTCTTTCCATGAACTCTTTTAAATGAAACATTTCTTCGAACTACCAAATTCCATGATTTTTTTGAAATAAAGGTGCATATGATGAAATCATAAAGCATAAAGTTCAAATTGAGGAAAATCATAAGGCATGGTGTGATCCTAACTACCCGGACATAATAATAATAGTCACTGCGCACGGACTCTCGTCACCGCGTACGTACGTAGTCCCCACAAATGTTAACACATAATCATTTAGCTCACCTATGGGGACAATTACCTCTTACTAGGTTAGAAAGGAGACTCACCTCGTGCCGAGCCTACTTTTCAGGTCAAGAATGCGCCCGAAACTCCAAACTCGTCTCCCAAGGACTCGAAACTAGTCAGTTGATGCATAAATATATTAATTTATACTCAAAGGCATGAAATTTCCCTATTTAATTAATCATTTTAGCCTTCTTTGAAATATCTCAAAATACACCCCCGGGACCACATGCTCGGATTCCGAAAGTTTTCGAAGGAAACACTCACCCATAGCCTAAGGAACAATAATATATAGTTTTTGTATGATTTCATGGCAAATTCCTTGGTAATTCTCTCATTTTTCATAAAATCTAGGTTTTTACTCTAACCCATGATTCTCACTAATTAGTGTGTTAATCTACATAAAATTACAAGCATTAGACTAAGTTTAGGGTAGGAATTACTTACCTCAATGTAACTAGGTCGTTTGCCTCTCTTGCATGCTCAAAATCAACCCAAGGAAGAAGAAGAATGCCAAAAAAATGGTTAAGTCCTGTTATTAAAACACAATGCACAGTTGCTCCTTTTATGCGAACGCAGCCTGGGCAATGCGTTCGCGATGAGTAACTGGCCAGGCCCCCTGAAGGCCTACTGTGTGATCCCGGAAAGGGGTCATGCGATCACGGAGGCTAGCTGGGCTAGACCTATGCGATCACGGGGGATGGGGCTGCGAACGCGGAGAACAAAAGCTGGGCCAGGCCACAGCCTTACCCTATGCGAACGCGTGCAAGCATTTGCGATCACACAGGGTATTTTCCCCACCCCTGCCAACTCCTTCTATGTGAACGCGTGAGTGCACCCGCGATCGCATAGAAGGAAACCAGACTGTGAAAATCTGGTGTTTTGCATTTAGCTCCGAGGGGTCTGAAACTCACCCGAGTCCCTTGGGACCCTGTCCAAAGGCACTCGCAAGTATGTATTCATGATACGGACTCGCTCGAATTTTCGGAACGTGAAAAACAACAATGAAACTAAAAATCCAACCCCAAAACCAAATTGAATCAAACTTTGAACTTTAAATTCTAGAATTCGCTAACAACGCGTTGAACCGGCCTATACTACTCGGAATAACACCAAATTTTTCAAGCAAGTCATAAATGACATAACGGAACTATTCCCGATCTCGAAATTACGTTCGGACATCGATAACACAAAATCACGTTCCAAACCTCAATTCTTAAACTTAAGGAATCATATTTCACTATTTGGCGCTGAAACGCTCCTGGGTCATCCAAAACCAATTCCGGACATATGCACAAGTCCGAAATCATCATACTAAGCTACCGGAACTGTCGAAACTCGATTTCGAGGTCGTTTACTCAAAACATTGACCGAAGTCAAACTTGGCCTTAAAGGCCAACCTTAGGGAACTAAATGTTCCTATACCATTCCAAACTCTTCCAAATCCCGAACCACCCGTCCCCACAGGTCATAAATCATGAAAAACCACTACCGGAAGTCTCATTTAGGGGAACGGGGTCCTATAACGCAAAACGACCGATCGGGTCGTTACATTCTCCACCTCTTAAACAAACGTTCGTCCTCGAACGGGTCTAGAACCATACCTGGAGTGCTGAATAAGTGTGGATATCTGCTCCGCATGTCCTCCTCAGACTCCCAAGTCGCCTCCTCGATTGGTTGGCCCCTCCACAGGACCTTTGCGGCATAAACTCTCTTGGATATCAACTGGCGATCCTGCCTGTCAATAATAGCAACTGGCTCCTCCTCGTAGCCCAATCTCTCATCCAACTGAATGGTGCTGAAATCAACCACGTGAGAGGAGTCGGCGTGGTACCTCCGGAGCATGGATACATGAAAGACCGGATGAACTCCTGATAAACTAGGAGGTAATGCAAGATCATAAGCAACCTCTCTGATCTGCCTCAATACCTCAAAAGGGCCTATAAACCTTGGGCTCAGCTTGACCTTCTTCTCGAACCTCATAATACCCTTCATCGGCGAGACTTTCAACAAGACCTTGTCTCCCTCCATAAATGATACATCACGCGCCTTCTGATCCGCGTAACTCTTATGTCTGGACTGTGTTGTGCAGAGCCTCTCCTGAATTAACTTCACTTTCTCTAAAGCATCTTTCACCAGGTTGGTGCCATGTAACTTAGGCTTGCCAGGCTCAAACCACCCGATAGGAGAACGACATCGCCGACCATATAAAGCCTCAAATGGATCCATCTCGATGTTGGACTGATAACTATTATTGTAAGAAAACTCGGCCAAAGGCAAGAACTGGTCCCACTGACCTTCGAAGTCAATCACACATGCCCTGAGCATGTCTTCCAATATCTGAATTGTCCGCTCCGACTGACCATCAGTTTGAGGGTGAAATGTTGTGCTGAGATATATCTGGGTGCCCAACTCACTATGCAATGCTCTCCAGAAGTGCGAGGTGAACGGAGGACCTCGATATGATATAATGGACACCGGCACACTATGCAACCAGACTATCTCCCGAATATAGATCTGGGCTAACCTCTCAGAAGTATAAGTATTCGCCACTGGAATGAAATGCACTGATTTGGTCAATCTATCCACAATGACCCAAACCGCGTCAACCTTTCACAAAGTCCGAGGTAACCCAACCACGAAGTCCATGGTGATGCATTCCCATTTCCACTCAGGAATGGGCATCTGCTGAAGTAGGCCTCCTGGCCTCTGGTGCTCATACTTGACCTGCTGGCAATTAAGAAATCTAGCCACGTACTCCACTATGTCCTTCTTCATCCGCCTCCACCATTAATGTTGCTTCAAATCACGATACATCTTCATAGCACCCGGATGAACAGAATACAGTGAACTGTGTGCCTCCTCTAGAATCCTCTCCCTCAGGCCATCAACATTAGGAACACATAAACGACCCTGAAGTCTCAAAACAACTCCTCACCCATAGTAACCTACTTGGCACCACCCTGAACCACTGTCTCCAGTAGCTCTGCCAAGTACGAATCATCAAACTGCCGAGCCTTAATCTCTCCCAATAACGAAAATTGAGCAACCACATGTGCTAGAACTCGACGAGGCTCTGAAAGGTCTAATCTCACCAGGCGATTAGCCAAGGACTGAATGTCCAAGGCTAGAGGTCTGTCCTCTGCTGCAATATAAGCCAAACTACCCATACTCTCCGCCTTCCCGCTCAAGGCATCCGCTGCCACATTTTCCTTGCCCGGATGATAAAGAATGGTGATGTCATAATCCTTCAGCAACTCAAGCCCCCCTGCGCTGCCTCAAATTAAGATCCCTCTGCTTGAACAAGTGCTGCAAAATGCGGTGGTCTGTATAAACCTCACAGGACACCCCATACAAGTAGTGCCTCCAAATCTTAAGAGCATGAACAATCGCCGCCAACTCCAAGTCGTGCACAGGGTAATTATTCTCACGAACCTTAAGCTGGCGCAAAGCATAAGCAATAACTCTCCCCTCCTGCATCAACACACACCCCAAGCCAACGCGTGAAGCGTCGCAATATACAGTATACATCCCAGAATCGGAAGGCAATACTAGAACTGGTGCTGAGGTAAAGGTTGTCTTGAGGTTCTGAAAGCTCGCCTCACACTTGTCGGACCATCGGAACGGGGCATTCTTCTGAGTCAATCTAGTAAGTGGGGCTGCAATGGAAGAAAATCCCTCTACAAATCGGCGATAGTAACCTGCTAGGCCCAAGAAGCTCCTGATCTCTGTAGCTGAAGTAGGACGCAACCAACTCTGGACTGCCTCAATCTTCTTAGGATCAACCTTAATACCCTCTCCGGATACCACATGTCCCAAGAATGCCATAGAATCAAACCAGAACTCACACTTCGAGAACTTAGCATATAGCTTCTGTTCTCGCAAAGTATGGAGAAAAACTCTCAAATGTTGCTCGCCCAGGCTACGTGAGTAAATCAGAATTTCATCAATAAAGACAATGACAAAAGAATCAATATACGGCTTGAACACCCTGTTCATCAAGTCCATAAATGTTGCTGGAGAATTAGTCAAGCCAAAGGACATCACCAGGAACTCATAATGGCCATATCTTGTACGAAAAGCAGTCTTCGAAACATCCGAGTCTTGTATCTTCAACTGATGGTACCCCCATCTCAAGTTGATCTTAGAAAACATCCCAGCACCCTGCAACTGGTCAAACAAATCATCGATACGCGGCAATGGATACTTGTTCTTAATGGTGACCTTGTTCAACTGGCGGTAATCAACACACATCCGCATAGACCCATCCTTCTTCTTCACGAATAGCACTGGAGCACCCCAAGGCGATACACTCGGCCTGATAAACCCCTTGGCCAAGAACTCTTCAAGCTGATCCTTCAATTCTTTCAACTCCTTCGGAGCCGTACGGTACGGGGGAATGGAAATAGGCTGAGTGCTTGGAGCAACATCAATACAGAAATCAATATCGCGATCCGGTGGCATGCCCGGAAGGTCTGAAGGAAATACATCAGCAAACTCTCAAACCTCTAGCACTCAATCAATCGTCGGAGACTCAGCGGTGGTGTCCCGCACATAAGCAAGATACGCCAGACAACCCTTCTCGACCATATGTCAAGCCTTCATGAAGGAAATAACCTGACTGGTTGCACTAACTGAGGAACCTCTCCACTCCATCCTAGGCAACTCAGGCATGGCTAGAGTAACTGTCTTGGCATGGCAATCTAGGACGGCATGATAAAGAGAGAGCCAATCCATGCCCAGAATAACTTTGAAATTAACTATGTCGAGCAATAGGGGGTCCCCTCTAGTCTCGAATCCACAGAATGTAACCACACAGGACCGATAAATTCGGTCTACCACCAGAGAATTGCCCATAGGAGTGGACACATAAATAGGAGAACCCAAGGACTCACGAGGAACATCCAGGAAACAAGCAAATAGGGCCGATACATATGAATAAGTGGATCCTGGATCAAATAGCATTGATGCCTCTCTACCACATACTGAAATAATACTTGTGATCACGACGTCTGAGGCTACTGCATCTGATATGGCCAGAATAGCATAGAATCTAGCTGGAGCACCGGATAACTGACCCCCGCTGGAATGAATAGGAGCAGACTGACCACCCCCTGACTAGCCTCCACCTCTAGGACGACCCCTGCCGACCTGTCCTCCACCTCTAGGTGGCCGGACCGCTGGTGCTGGACCCATAGGCTGATAACCCTGCTGCACCGCTTTGCCCCGAATCCTGGGACAAAACCTCTTCATGTGACCTGGATCCCCACACTCAAAACAGCCTCCCGGTATCATAGCCTGTTGTCCCGAGGGAGCCCTGAATAGCTGGAGAGCCATGTGTACTCTGTAGCATAACACTGAAATAGGGGCTAGAGGATCCCTGATGACTAGAATATCCGCCGGATGAACTCTGAATAGCTGGAGGGAGGTAGGAACGCTCTGGCATAGTGCTGAAATAAGGCCTCGCTGGAACACCTCGGGGAGGTGGGGGGGTGCTGAATATGGAGGCCTGCTGGGCTGAACCCTACCAAACTGACCTCTGACCCTAGCTGGGGAACCTCTAAAATCTCCGAAAAATCTGGCTCTCTTATCTTGCTGCCCTTGCTCCCGGCTCCTCGACCGATAACTCTCGATCCGACGAGCAATCTCTACCACAAGCTGATAATGAGTCCCCATCTCCACCTCTCGGGCCATGTTTGCCCTAATACCTGGATGCAACCCAGCTACAAATCTCCGCACTCTCTCAGCATCAGTAGGTAGTATCATGAGTGCATGACGAGACAACTTGGAAAATCTAGCCTCGTGGTCTGTCACCGACATCTGACCCTTCTCCAACTGCTCAAACTGATATCTCAGCTCTTCCCTCTCAGAGGGTGGGATATACCTGGCCAGGAACAACTGCATGAACTGCTCCCAAATGATAGGAGGAGAATCTGCCGGCCTGCTGAGAATATAGGACTGCCACCATCTGCGAGCTATGCCCTCTAACTGGAAGGTAGTGAAGTCCACTCCATGGGACTCTAATATCCTCATGTTGTGCAGTCTGTCCCTGCACCTGTCAATAAAATCCTGGGCATCCTCTCCTCTCTCACCTCCGAAGACAGGAGGGTGCAGTCTAGTCCATCTATCCAATAACTTCTGCGGATCGCCGCCTGTAGCTGGTCTGAGCTCAGGTGTTGCTGCTACAGGCTGGGCCCCACCCACGGGCAGTGTACCCGGGGTCTGATATATTGCTGCTGCATGACCTGCGGCCTGGGCAGTAGGGGTCTGGACTCCCCCTCCCGCCTAAGAAGTGGCAGGATCTGCTAGAAATAAACCAGCCTGAGCCATAGTATCCACGAACCGCATCATACGGCCCATGACCTCCTAGAAGCCTGGTGCGGTCATAAAGTCCACCGGAGCAGGATTTGCTAGGGGCACCTCACCCTGCTCCTCTATAATAGGATCCTCTACTAGTGGTGCAACTGGAATGGCTATGGTACACCCTCGCCCCCTACCTTAGGCTGGTGCCCTCCCCCGACCACTGCCACGGCCTTGGATAACGGGGGTAGCGGCCCCTCTCGGGTCTGGAACATCGAATTCGCGCGTCCTCACCATCTGTGAGAGATTAGAAGAGTAAGACTTAGTATGCCATCAACTGCACGATAGAAGATGAATAAAGAGAGGTTTCCTATCACCCTATAGCCTCCTGAAGATAAATACTGACGTCTCTGTACTGATCCGCAAGACTCTAACGGGTTTGCCCGTGACTTGTGAGACCTACGTGAACCTAGAGTTCTGATACCATGTTGTCATGACCCAAATCTTAATTCAGGTCATGATGGCGCCCAACACCGTGGTCAGGCAAGCCAACGCTTATTCTACTAATGAAATTTCCTTATGTGATAAAGCATTTCCAACACATACCAAGTTTTAAGTTTAGAACATTAAGTGAAACCGGGTAATTAACCAACTTAAATAAATGTTACTACAAGGATCATGAATCAAAGTATACAATCCCAAAAATATAATGTCTACTAAATGTGTGCTAGGAACTAATGTCACAAGTCTACGGGCATACTAGTAGAATGTACAAAAGGTGGAATAAAATTGTCCCATTGTCTGAAAATAATAGATGGGAATAAACAAAAGAAAACTCCATAGTGCTACTGAGAATCGCCAGGGGAAGCAGCTCATCGTGAAGTCAAGTCCAGATATACTCAAGATCGAGCTCTAGCCTGATAACCAGATGCACCAGCCTCAGAACCTGTACAATTAAGTACAGAAGCGTAGCATGAGTACATAATTAAATATGTACCCAGTGAGTATCCAGTCTAATCTCAAATAAGTAGTGACGAGAGGTCGACTTGAAACTTACTAGGGTCCAACAATATAATTAAACAGGATATGATAAAGGCAACAGGCATACGATAATAATAAGGGAGTAAATGTCAAAGGTAGCCGCAAGTCATATTAATAATGAAGACAAATAAACAATTTCTAAACTCGTTTCCCCCAGATATCTATCAACTCAATATTCATGAAATCATCAACAATTTAGCATACGCATAACGGAATACGGACAACCGGCCTGAGCCATCAAAATAACAATATATGTGCACTGCCGAAGGGTCAATCGGCGCGAACCATAGATGCATCTATCAACCTGTCGTGGCGTACGACCCGCTCCCATGAGAGTAGGGGAAAAACAACACTCCACTCGCGGAACATAAATTGTGAAGCGGTCACGTGCACACACAACCTCTTTCCATGAACTCTTTTAAATGAAACATTTCTTTGAACTACAAAATTCCATGATTTTCTTGAAATAAAGGTGCATACGATGAAATCATAAAGCATAAAGTTCAAATTGAGGAAAATCACAAGGCATGGTGTGAGCCTAACTACCCGTACATAATAATAATAGTCACTACGCACGGACTCTCGTCACCGCGTACGTACGTAGTCCCCACAAACATTAACACATAATCATTTAGCTCACCTATGGGGACAATTCCCTCTTGCAAGGTTAGAAAGGAGACTCACCTCGTGCCGAGCCTACTTCCCGGGTCAAGAATGCGCCTGAAACTCCAAACTCGTCTCCCAAGGACTTGAAACTAGTCAATTGATGCATAAATACATTAATTTATACTCAAAGGCATGAAATTTCCCTATTTAATTAACCATCTTAGCCTACTTTGAAATATCTCAAAATACACCCCCGGGCCCACATGCTCGGATTCCGGAAATTTTTGAAGGAAACACTCACCCATAGCCTAAGGATCAATAATATATAGTTTTTGTATGATTTCATGGCAAATTTCTTGGTAATTCTCCAATTTTTCATAAAATCTAGGTTTTCACTCTAACCCACGATTCCCACTAATTAGTGTGTTAATCTACCTAAGATTCCAAGTATTAGACTAAGTTTATGGTAGGAATTACTTACCTCATTGTAAATAGGTCATTTTCCTCTCTTGCATGCTCAAAGTCACCCCAAGGAAGAAGAAGAATGCCAAAAAAATGGTTAAGTCCCGTTATTAAAACACACTGCCCAGTTGCTCCTTCTAAACGAACGCAGTCTGGGCAATGCGTTCGCGATGAGTAACTGACAGGCCCCCCGAAGGCCTAATGTGTGATCGCGGAAAGGGGTCATGCGATCGCAGAGGCTAGCTGGGCTAGACCTATGCGATCGCGGGGGAGGGGGATGCGAACGCGGAGAACAAAAGTTGGGCCAGGCCACAGCCTTACCCTATGCGAACGCGTGAAAGCATTTGCGATCGCACAGGGTATTTTTCCCACCCATGCCAACTCTTTCTATGCGAACGCGTGAGTGCACCCGCGATCGCATAGAAGGAAACCAGACTGTGAAAATCTGGTGTTTCGCATTTTGCTCCGAGGGGCCAGAAACTCACTCGAGCCCCTCGAGACCCCGTCCAAAGGCACTGGCAAGTCTGTATTCATGATACGGACTCGCTCAAATTTTCGGAACGTGAAAAACAACAACGAAACTAAGAATCCGACCCCAAAACCAAATTGAATCAAACTTT
Organism: Nicotiana undulata; assembly: GCA_005239495.1. Classification (NCBI taxonomy): domain Eukaryota; kingdom Viridiplantae; phylum Streptophyta; class Magnoliopsida; order Solanales; family Solanaceae; genus Nicotiana; species Nicotiana undulata. The sequence continues at coordinate 12,624 of ML261069.1, forward strand.
GAACTTTAAATTCTAGAATTCGGTAACAACGTATCGAACCGGCCTATACTACTCGGAATGACACCAAATTTTGCAAGCAAGTCATAAATGACATAACAGAACTATTCCCGATCTCGAAATTCTGTTCGGACCTCGATAACATAAAAACACGTTCCAAACCTCAATTCTTAAACTTAAGGAATCATATTTCACTATTTGGAAACGCTCCCGGGTCATCCAAAACCCATTCTGGACATCCGCACAAGTCCGAAATCATCATATGAAGCTACCGAAACCGTTTAAACTCGATTTTGAGGTTGTTTACTCAAAACGTTGACCGAAGTCAAACTTGGTCTTAAAGGCCAACCTTAGGGAAATAAATGTTCCTATACCATTCCAAACTCTTCCAAATCCTGAACCACCCGTCCCCACAGGTCATAAATCATAAAAATCCACTATGGTATGTCTTATTTAGGGGAACGGGGTCTTATAACGCAAAACAACCGGTCGGGTCGTTTTACAACAAAAATTGAAAAACCAAATAATAGGGTTCTTTCTCTCAAAGAATCACATGCAAAAATCACCTTCCATATTTTTAAGCGTGATTAGCAACACTAGATACAAGACGGAAAGGAAATTTCATGGATGAGGTAGCAGATAAGTTGATGAAATACAAAAATATATACGATATTCCGAAAATCTAAGACTTTAATACCAAGAAAGATCCTTCTGAAATATAATATTTTACTACCTCAATAAATGCCCGAGAGCATTCAATAAATCTTCTCTTCCTCTTCTATCCCAGCCTCGGTTCGGTCGGTCATGGGGCTTCTAAATAAAAAAGGAGCTTTTTCAATAGGTATAGTTGAAATTCATTGAAAATATATAGATAAGTCAATATACAAAATTTGAGGAGGATTGGAGGTGATTTGGACTGGTTTTGTATCAGAATTCGTAATTAAATCGAGTTCAAAAAAGTCTTCTGTGACACATGTATCAAATATGTATCATGCATGTATCTCACACACAGATATACATGGATATACATTTGATACACAATTGATACATATATGATACATATGTGATACACAAATGATACGTAGTGTGATACACATATCATTTTTTTTCATCTTCAGTTTTTACTTCAAATTATCAATTCAAACCACCTCAAAACTTCACCAAATCATCCCAAAACTGAGATTCAAGCTCCTTAAGTTGTGCCCAATCTATTTTAATATCACCCACTCAAAACAAAGCAAAAATTTGATATTTTTTGCTACAAATAGCTAATTGGCTAATTTGGCTAATATTAGTAATATTTTGTCAATTGGCCAATTTTTGTAATGAGCTACTTATAAATGGACATAACTGGTAATTTGTCTGGCGTCCGTATCGGCTTTTTGGGCCCAACTAATCAAAGTCGTGCATTACTTTTGATTAAGGAAATTTTACCTCACATAAGGTGTACATCTTATTTATTATAAATCAAAATTATTTTAAACTATTATTTTCTATGGCTACCTTTTATATTTTATAGCAAAATAAGTATTTATTGTATATACTACCATTGAGGCATGAAATACGCTATTTATGTTTTTCCTCTCTCTTAGACAACTGTACATACATATTTTTAAGGTGATTGCCGATCTGTATTCATGAATACATGTGAAAACATGCGCATACAGCTGGACTGCCCTAATTTAGGTGTTTTATATTGTTGTTGTATTGGTAAAAAAGAATTTCATACGTATGATAATTCTTGATGACTCAGCCGGTTACGTGGACCAAGAAAAACATGACTGTTGGACATGATTCTATAAAGAGGCGCGGCTCAATAAACCTATGGGGTAATCAGCTACGAGAAACTCAACCTGATTGAGACGAGGAAGAGACACGGTTATATCATCAGACGTAGATGATATAACCTTTGATGATGCAGATTTCGGCGGACTAATGTTCCCCCACAACGATGCTCTGGTAATATCTTTACTCATTCATGACACTAACGTTAAAAGAGTGTTGATTGATCCAGGTAGTTCAGTTAACATCATCTTGCTAAGAGTCGTGGAAGAAATGCTCCTGGGAAATCAGGGGATCCCAAAGGCATGAGCCATATCAGGGTTTGACAACTCTACAGTGATAACCAAAGGAGAAATCGAACTTAGCACTTATGCCGAGGGAGTAATTAAAAACACCAAATTCCAAGTCGTTGATACTGACATGGCTTATAACGTAATCATGGGAAGGATCCACAACATGAAAGCAGTACCGTCCACCTTACATCAGGTAATTAAATTCCCTTCAGAATGGGGAATCAGACAGATTAGAGGTGATCAACAGACCTCTAGGAATATAAATTTTGTGGTGCATTATAACAAAAAAGTAGAGACGGAAGAACCGAAAGATAGGGAAATCTCCCAGACAGATGTTACCGGCCAAACAAGTATGGAAAAAGTTAATGACCGAACATGTACGAAAGAAGTAAGTGTTCAAACAGATACGGAAGGAGATACCCACGAGAAGGTGAATCAAGTCACCACGGAAGATGGGTTGAATCACACGGACGTAGACTCCAGACCAGACGTCATCCAAGAACCAGAGGAAGACATGTACATCAAAACAAGTACGGAAGAGCTCAAAGCTGTTCCATTGTTTGAACAAAAACCTGAACAAAAAGTGCATATAGGCACGAGGCTGAGCCCCAGTCAAAGAGGTAAGTTAATTGATTATTTAAAGGCTAACGCAGATTGCTTTGCGTGGTCCCACTCAGATATGACATGTATCCCACCAGAAGTGATGACTCATAAACTAAATGAAGATCCATCCTTCGTACCTGTTAAGCAGAAGAAAAGAAAGCAAGGACTATTCAAGAACAAAGTGATTGACGAAGAGGTACAAAAACTCTTGAAAATTTGTTTGATATGAGAGGTAACGTACCCTAACTGGCTAGCTAACACTGTGGTAGTACCTAAAAAGAATGTCAAATGTAGAGTATGCGTAGATTATACTGACTTAAATAAAGCATGCCCCAAAGATTCGTTCCCATTACCACATATAGATCAAATGATTGATGCCACCGCAGGTCATGAATGGTTAAGCTTTCTAGATGCGTATTCTGGTTATAATCAGATTAAAATGAATCCCTCAGAGGAAAAACCTCTTTTATTACGAACAGGGGGACTTATTGTTATAAAGTCATGCCTTTTGGCTTAAAAACGTTGGAGCCACCTATCAAAGGCTAATGACCAAGATGTTCCAGGAACATCTGGGAAAAACTATGGAAGTTTACATCGATGACATGTTGGTAAAATCAACACGGACGGAAGACCATTTCCAGCACCTCTTTATTACCTTTGATATTTTACGCAGGTATAATATGAAGCTGAATCCAGAAAAATGCGCTTTTGGCGTAAAATCAGGTAAATTTTTGGGTTTCCTTGTATCAAACAGGGGAATAGAGGTAAATCCTGATCAAATTAAAGTTATAGAGAAATTCCTGATATACTAACAAATAAAAAAGAAGTTCAAAGACTAACGAGAAGAATTACAGCTTTGGGAAGATTTATTTCCAGGTCTTCCGAGAAAAGTTTTAAATTCTTTTCAGTCCTCAAAAAGAAAGATCAATTCGAATGGACTGAACAATGTCAACATGCTCTCAAAGATCTGAAAGCTTATCTATCAAAAACCCCGCTGCTATCAAAGCCGAAGGAAGGGGAGAGGTTGTACGTCTATCTTGTTGTCGCAGAAATTGCTATAAGTGCAATATTGGTAAGGGAAGATAAAGGTAAATAATCTCCTATTTATTATGTAAGAAAAACATTACTAGACACTGAAACCAAATACCCACATCTAGAAAAGTTAGCCTTAGCTTTAATAATGGCATCTAGAAAATTACGACCATATTTTAATGCCATCCAATCACTGTTGTGACTTCATATCCATTAAGGAATATATTGCATAAACAAGAACTATCAGGAAGAATGGCTAAATGGGCCACAGAGTTAAGCGAGCATGATATAATATATCAGCCTAGGACTGTAATCTCAAATTTTAGTTGATTTTGTCGCTGACTTTAGTAATAGCAAATTCCCTGAAGTGGAAAAAAAGAGTTACAACTCTTTAACGGTGCTAATTCGGGTCTATGGACCCTATTTACCGATGGTTCTTCCAATATAAAAGGTGGCGGTTTAGGCATAGTCTTAATATCACCCACGGGTGAAAAGACACGACAAGCTATCAAATGTTATCCTATAACTAACAATGAAGCAGAGTACGAAGCTGTTATTGCAGGACTAGAACTGGCACGAGAACTCTTAATCGAGCAAATCACAATAAAAAGTGACTCCCAGCTGGTGGTAAATCAAATGCAGGGGACTTACATCGATCGAGAGACTCGTATGCAACAGTATCTGGAAAAGGCACGAAAACTCGTGAGACAATACAAAACGTGGAAGGTAATACAAATACCTAGAGAGAAAAATGCATAAGCAGATGCATTAGCTAACCTCGCACCAGTCACGGAAGTAACAAACAAAGACAATGCAATTGTTGTTCATCTATTCCATTCAGCGATCGACCAAGACAGAAATGAGGTAACTTTCAACAATTTAACCTGGGATTGGAGAAACGAAATCTTATTTTTTTTGCAGAATGGCACCGTACCTTAAGACAAAAAAGCAGCTCAAGCACTTCGCCGCAAAGCTGCACGATACTGCCTCATTTGCAACTCATTATATCGCAAGATGTTCGGAGGTCCCCTAGCAAAATGCCTAGGACCTAACCAAACGGAGTTGTGATGAAAGAAGTCCACGAAGGACACTGTGGAAATCACGCAGGGGCGAGATCCTTGGTAAAAACCCTAATCAGAGCTGGGAACTATTGGCCTAATATGGAAGAAGAAGCTGAGAACTTTGTATCCAAATGCGACAGATGTCAAAGGTTTTCCAATAACATGCATCGACCCGCGGAATTATTGCATACAATAATATCCCCATGGCCCTTCATGAAGTAGGGTATGGAAATAGTGGGACCTCTTCCCACAACTAAAGGACATGTACGGTTTTTATTCATGCTAACCGACTATTTTACAAAATGGGTAGAGGCAGAAGCTTTCAAACAGGTGCGAGAAAAGGAAGTTAAAAGCTTCTTATGGAAAAACATATTATGCCGCTTTGGAATACCGAAGGAGATCGTGTGTGATAATGGCCCACAATTCATAGGCTCGCAAATCACGGAATTCTTCGAAAGCTGGAAAATCAAACGGATTACTTCAACGCCATATCACCCCGTGGCTAACGGTCAAGCTGAGTTAACGAATAAAGTCATCATCAACAATCTAAAGAAGCGGCTAGAAAAAGCCAAAGGAAATTGGCATGATGAGTTACCAGCGGTATTATGGGCATACAGAACAACTTCAAAAACAGCCATGGGAGAAAATTCGTTCGCACTTGTCTATGGCTCAGAAGCCTTAATACCCGTGGAGATTGGCGAACCAAGCATAAGGTTTACAACAGCTACGGAGGATGAAAACAACGATGAGTTGAGAATTAATCTGGACTTACTCGAACAAAGAAGAGAAGTCGCGTTAACACGGATGGAAGCTCAGAAACAAATCATAGAGCATTATTACAGCCATAAAGCTCGCCTCAGATACTTCAAGATTGGGGACTTTGTTCTTAAAAAAGTCTTTCAATCAACGAAAGAAGCAGGTGCAGGAAAGCTAAGTCCAAACTCGGAAGGACCCTACAAAGTTCAAGGCATAGATGGGAAGGGCGCTTACGAACTGGAAGCTATGGACGGCAGAATCCTACCAACAAGATGGAATGCCATCCATTTGAAGAAGTACTACTTCTAAGGAAAAGGAATACCCCGGTCAGGTATCACACGTTCGATTTTATTTTGAACATTTAAAATTTTACTAACCTTTTTAGATGATAGGCATAAAGCTAAACCATCACCAGATGATGATATTAGACCTGCAAAGACGCGAGGAAGTAATTGAATTCCCGGTCTAGGGTTACACTTTCTGATGGACGTTTTAAAGGGTTAAGCAGTCATCATCTAAAAACTATATACCTTCGAGTCCCGTATATTTTTCCTTTTCAGGAAAAGGACCACAAGGAAGGAATAGTCAAGTGCTCGAGATTTCATTATTCAAAGCTCAAACATGTGGGGGACTATACAGTGTGGAAGGCTAAGACGAAGAAAAGAAGACTATCAAAAAGTCAAAGCTCGAGCCTAAAGATCCATCTACCCAACAAGTCAAGTGATACGAGCAAAATCGAAAGAGCCAAAGACTCGAACACAAAGCCTGATCCAAAAAACCTTCGAACATGTTCAGGTTAAATGGCAAAATATTAGCTACGAGAAAGAAATGCACATCTTTGTATTTATTCAAAAGAAAACTGTTGTAACCAAAAATAGCTGTGGATAAAATATCATCATCATTGTACTAATTCAAAAACTGTTGTAACCGAAAACAGTTACGAAATCTTTGTACTCATATAGAAAATTGTTATCAAATAAAACAGTTACGGATGAAAGCTCAAAATCCTTGTACTATTTGAAAAACTGTTATCAAATAAAACAGTTACGGATGGAAAAGCATTTCCCTCGTGATTATTGAAAACTGTTATCAACAAAAACAGTTATGGGTAAAAAAATCCAACTTTTGTAAAAACTCTTACAAGCGAAAAACAGTTATTCTCTTATATTAACTCGAAAAAACTGTAGCATACGAAAAACAGTTACGAAATACAAGTGTATATCAAATATGTTAAAAGAAAAACAGTTGCAACATGAGTTTTAGACGATAACCAAACACATGTAAAATGTTGTGAAAGTATAAACAAAAACTTTCTTCAGAAATATTCTTAAACATGTGAAAAATTCCTATCACTTTATTGCATTATTCCACCATTATGATGTTGCGACGTCTTCTTCATTAAGTTACGATAAAACAGGGCCCTCTTTTATAAACAAATGCCTACTACAAAAAGGCACGCATTTTATATGCAACACCGTACCTACTATGAAAAGGTATGAGCAATTTTAGCATACTTATGCAAAAACTCAGAGGTAAAACATAAACCTCGAAAATCAAGCATGCAAAAGACTTAAAAAGGGTGAAACAAAAACTCAAAGCAAAAAAGTCATACTTGCATATATTAAAGTGGCTAAGTAAAAACTAAGTATTAACTAATACTTAGCCGCATATAATTTTGTACATTGGGGTGCCCCTAAGTTGTCAGTTGGGGACTTTAAAGAGACCAAATTTACCCCCGATGGAGCTTGGGATAATAACCAATCAAATAAAAACAAAAAAAGGAGGGAACCAACATCTTAATTGTCTTTAGAAGGGGGATCAAGTTATTCACTGGAAGAGGGAGCAGGAGCAGCTTGGGACGAGGGGACTTGAGCAGCAGGAGCCTCACCTTCAGGTGAAGAGAGATTCTGACCTTGTTGAGCCTTCTCCATGGCTTCTTTGATTTTAGATATTTCAGCATTAAGGTCGAAACCCTCTTGACTCATTTCCGTCAATGTGTCGAGGCGAGAATTCATGTACGCCCAACTAACATCGACAGCTGCCGCTTTCTCAAGAGCTTCGTAATCATTCTCCCATATCATGATCTCAGCTCTCAGCTCGTCCCTCTCAGCCTCAACAACATCTTTGGCGGCCCTTAAAGGTGTAACAAACCTCTCCAGGAATTGAATTTTGTCTAAGGCATTGCGAAGATCCTCCTGGGTCTGAGTCAGAAACTGCACAAGCTCGCCTGAGTACTCTTCTTTCTGCTCCAGCAAGGCTTTTAAACTCCTAGCTTCTTCTGAGGCACGGGAAAACTGTTCAGCAAATGAAGACTCAAGGATGCTCTTGTCTTTGTCCGCCTGGTTAGAAGAAGCCTTCTCCACTGCCAACTCCGCTGCCATGACTCTCATCTGCCGCTCCAAGGTGTGTTTTTCTTCTTATAAGGCTTCCATGTCGAGCCGGCTGTCATATTGCCCCTTCCAGTTACCCGCTTCATCCTACCACTCTTTTATTTCCTGCTCTGCATTAAAAACCCTCCTCATGAGCTCCGTGCCTATAAGATTGATCTAAAAAAAGGAAATCAATTAGATACGGCAATTACATGTACAAGAATGAAATGCAAAAGAATGCACTTTACCTTCAAAGAGGAATGCACGATCTCATTAGCCCAGGTAAGAGAACTGTGGCTATCCAGTTTGGTCCTCTCTATTGGGCCTATCAAAGGCTTCAGCCTCACATCAGGCTGGCCAGATTTCTTAAAAAGGCTCCTAGTAGTCGGGACTTCGATTAGCACCTGCCTCATCTCTCTGCTGGAAGACCCTACTTCTCTAACAGGAGGAGGCACGAAAGCAGGCTGAGATGAAGAAGCCACAGGCAATGAAGTATGAGGAGCTGAAAAAGCCGCAGGAAAAGCAGTAATGGGAGCAGTAATAACCAAGAGAGCAGAGGAAATAACAGGAACAGATGAAGGAGTTCTACTAAAAGAGGGAGGAAAAACAGCCAAGGGAGCTTCGTTAACATCAGGGCCAAAGCCTTCACGGAACAAGTGATCCACAGAATCACGCACAGGAGAGGGAGAAACATCCTCGGAGGTAGAAGGTCCGACTTCAGGTACGGTAGGCACAACCACGGGTGTAGATCATCGTCTGAAATCACCCTCCTTCTACGCGACCTATGCACCAAAGTGCTCTCCTCTTCCTCCTCCTCTTCTGAGGTCCTAGTTCCACCAGCCTTTCTCTTAGAAGACGAAGATCCTGAAATAATTTCCTGGGCCTGAGCCAGGGACATTTTGGAAACAGACGCAGCAGACACTCCACGGATAGGAAACCCTATCAAAAATAAAGGGTTAAAACGAGAAAGAGATTCGAGCAAGGAAAGAAACGAAAAAGCTTCACTTACCGTGAGTTTTTACTTTCCAACTGTACTTCCCGGAGAAGTACTTCCAAGACCTTTCCTCCAACGGAGCAATCGACAACAACTTTTCTACCCAATCACGGATACCGGAGACATTCTCAACAGTACCCATGATTGCTGAAAGAAGAAGAAACAGCTACGGTGTTAATAAAACACTTAAAGCAAAAAGAAGAAAAATAACAAATGTGAGCTAAAATGTACTCACGTGCACGATTCCACTTCTTGGGGAAGGGAATATTTTCTTCACCCACTAAACCAGCAGTGGGCGCAGCAACGTACCGAAGGTACCAACCTCTATCCTTATCGTCTTCAAGGGTTACCATCACTCTTTTACTCCTGGCAGCTAGAGTAAAAATCCCTTGACGAAATAAGGCAGGAGAATAAAGATGAATGAGATGATTAAAGGTAAAACGAACCGAGGCTAAAGTAGCTAAACACCGGAGACACGCAACAACCCGCCACACAAGAGGACCGACTTGTCCTAAGCAAATTTTGAAGAAACGACATAATTCGATGATAACTGGATCCATAGGAGGTTTAAACCCTAAAGTAAAAAGGGTAGGTATAAACGAAAGAATATCCCGTCTTGTAAGACGTTATTCTTTGGTTGCTATTCGGAATAATGACAGGAAAATCAGACTTCCAAGAACATTCCCTGTGAACAAGGGGAATCAAACCTTCGGTGATAAGGGTAGGATACCTATCGGTACTATCAAGGGATAACGACTACTCTACAAGGATCTGACTATCCCTAGTGAAGGTAAACTCAGCAGAAATGATTTCATCAACTCTTGGTTCGCGTAAGGGTTCGTGATGTTCTCTACCCCTAGACAAAGACCTGGAAGCCCCAACTCTTGGAGAAACTAAAGACCTAGCAGAAGGAGGGGAAGTAATCTGGGAAGAAGAAGATCCTCTCGAAGGAGTAGAACCTAAACTCCTCAGTCTACCACCTCTCCGGCTCCGAGTCGGAGCAAAAGAAGGGGTCAAATCCTCGACATCTATCACTCTTTTAGGATGGTTCGAAGAAGACATGTTTACAAAGACAAGGGAAAAATTCTTTACAAATAAAAAAACAAGTTAGAAGTGTTTCATGAAAGTAAAGAAAGCAAAAGAGGTATTTATACTTGAATACAACCGTCAAACATGGGAAAAAACAATGATGAGAAAGTCATAATTGAAGGTTTAACTTCGTGGCTGATGCAGCCGCAAAAAGCCCTAAAAGGCGCCGAGTAACTGCAGAACCAATCCGGAGGGAACACGTGGCTAGAGCATTAAATGGAAGTGACAAGCGATGCCTATGTTCAGAGAAGAATACAATGTTTCAAGGTAAAGCGGCGGCAAAATATTCCCACCATAAAAACGTATCCACTTACCAAATATTAATCGATAAATAAATGGTAAGTGGGGGGACTATCTGTATTGGTAAAAAAAAGTTTCATACGTATGATAATTCTTGATGACTCAGCCGGTTACGTGGACCAAGAAAAACATGACTGCTAGACATGATTCTATAAAGAGGCGCGGAGCAAAGAGGCACGGCTTAATAAACCTACGGGGTAATAAGCTACGAGAAACTCAACCTGACTGAGACAAGGAAGAGACACGGTCAGAATGAATCCGGACAGAGCTACAGGCAGATTCAGAAATCTTCAATTAACGACCTACACGTTACACAACCTTCACGCAACAGTTACGGTTATTCTTTGTAACGTTACATTAATGTAATAATTAGTCATTAATGTGCCATCATTTCAAGAAATAGACGTTATATTAAGGAAATTCCCTATATAAGGGAATAAAGTATCACTTGTAAAGTCATATGAACTACGAATACAATACTCTTTACTTTTCTGTGCATCATATTATTGTCTATTTACTTACTCCTTTTTACTTATTATTATTTTCTTGATTATCAGAAGCCCGTGTTCATTCCTAAGAATAGCTTTAGGCAACGGATCTAATTCTTTGGTTAAACAGTTGTATTCATGAATACAGCCGCGCGAATACATGTGAATACATACGCGTACAGCTGTACTGCCATAATTTTAGGCATTTTTTGCTGTTGTATTCGTGAATACATTGCACGAATACATGTGAATACATGCGCGTACAACTGGACTGCCCTGCTTTTATGCGCTTTTTACTGTTGTATTCATGAATATATCAGCGCGAATACATGTGAATACACGATTTTAGGCACTTTTGTTGTTGTATTCATGAATACATGGCGCGAATACATGTAAATACATGCACGTACAGCTGGACTACCCAGGTTTTTAAGCGGCATCACGAATACATCGAATACAGTATCGTAACAACTAAATAGTAGCTATAGGAAGTAATTATGTATATGGTAGATATATAAAGTTAATCACCACTAAACAATAGTGGTTACTGAAAATTCCACTTTGATTAACACTTTGTTTGGATCATTGTTATCCATCGTTTCATAATGTATTGTATTTTATCTTATCGTATTGTATTGTTTTATTTTTTGAATAGAACGTTTGGATAGATTGTATTGTTTGTTGTTGTTAAATGATATTTCGCTGTTTGGTTTGACTGTGTCATACTTACTGTAACTGATAAGTTTACTAAAATACCCTCAATTATTTTCAATATTAACTTTATCAAGAATTACGCATAATAATTTAAGAAAATCCCTTTCTACTAAAATCAAAGATTAACTATCAATAGAAAAAATAAAGAATGATGATAGAGAAACAAACGATGACCGTGAATTTGGTAGAACAAAAAAAATGAAGATAAATAAGTAACACTTTGCGCACTTGAAAACAACCAATAGTGTACAACTAATTGGAGATTAAAGTAATTAGAATTGGAGTTAAAATCAAAGCAGGAGAAAAACAAAACAAAAAGAAGGCAAAACCTATTCTTACTACCTTTGACGTTTGAGTTTGGAATAGTAAGCGACAAAAGGAAAAAAAGGGACAAAGAAAAATTAGGTTAAAGGTTGGAGATTTGGAGTTAAAAAAAAGGTAAAGAGTGAAATATAATTTTAAATTAATAAGTTAGGGCATAATTGACTGATGGTGGAATGACGTGGTCCAAGGTAAAGTGGAAGCCAAGAAAGCGACTTACATTAGGTTAGTAGAGAGAACCGATGAGGATAAGAGGAGAGCGAACAGAGAAAGATATAAGGATGCTAGGAAGGAGGCGCAATTAGCGGTCACAGAGGCTAAGACTGCTGTATTTGGTCGGCTGTATGAGGAACTTGGGGCAAAGGTGGGGACAAGAAGTTATTTCGGTTGGCGAAAGCGATAGAGAAGAAGGCTCGCGACCTGGATCAAGTGAGGTGCATCAAAGACGAGGATGGTCGAGTATTGATGGAAGAGACCCAGATTAGGCAAAGATGACAATTGTACTTTCATAAACTTCTGAATGAAGAGGGAGATGGAAACATCGTGTTAAGGCACTTGGGGCACTCCGAGAGTCACCGCGACTTTAGGTATTGTAGGCGCATTAAGGTTGAGGAGGTCATGGGTGCGATGGGTAAGATGAGTCGGGACAAAGCGACCGGACCAAACGAGATTCTAGTAGAGTTTTGAAGATATGCGGGTAAAGCAGGCTTGGAGTGGCTGACTAGGTTGTTTAATGTTATCTTCAGGCGAAGAGGATGCCTGATGAGTCGTGTTGCTACCCAATTTTTCCTTAAACTATATTCAAACTTGCATATATACTTTCAAAATCATTCTTTACAGTGACTGGTATTTTCCCATAATTTTTCGTGTTTTTATCAAATTATTTTTCTATTTATTTAATACTCTATGTTCCATAATTATTCATAAATGATGTTATAAATAATTTCAAAATATCTTCTTGCTCAATATGTTATTCATAATCCTATTTAGCTCCATCTGAATTTAATTGTTTCACACATTAACCAATATTGGCATTATTTAGCTAATTTCAGCAACTTTGCAATAATAGCACAAATATACATTTATATCATTTTTAAAAGCAACACCTGATCATTTTATATTTTTTTATAGTAGTTAACTATCTTAATTTTATTTAATTAATTTTAATCTCATTTTACACAAATATTAGCTATTTTATTAATTAATTATCTTATTTAATTGGGTGTTTAACATTTAGCCACATTTCTATTTAAGTTATAATAAGTTTTAACCCAACCCCACCTTACCTTTAACCCATTAAACGACCCAGCCCAAAACCCGTTCATACCCGACCCAACCCCACACCTGATCTGAACCGTTGATCAAATGAGATCAACGGTCCAGATCAGTGTTACCATAATTAAACCCCTATCAGTACCCAACTGACCCCTCATTTTCCCAGCTCCCCTTCTCTCTCTATCTCACTCTGTTTCACTCTAGAACCTTCCTTTGGCCTCTCTTCTCCGAGTTCATCTTCTCTGGCTGGTTCTCTCACCGAAAACCATGGTTCCTCATCGTTTCATGGTTCTTTACCCACCTTGCACCGTTCTAGTGATACCCTAGAGCCCTCAGGCGAACCTGGAGCGGTTCACTCACCTCTCATGTTCCCCATGCCACTTTCCAGCCTCCCCCGGCCGTCTGAGTAAGAGCTACAACCTTTTCGGCTTAAGACGGCGACATCTATGAGGTTTTTCTTACTTCTCCGGGTTCCACGAAACCCTAACTCTCATATCTTTTTGATTTCTTCTAGATCTGCTTTAGATCTACAATATTATGAAGCTTCTTTACATGTTCTTCTTTGAAAAATACCTCTGCTTTGACGATCTTTCATTTCAAAAACTAGGGTTTCATAACCCCCTTTCGAAAATGATTTTTTGCTTCTGTTTAATGTCATTTTTATGTTTCTTTCTACGATTTAACGATCGATTCAAGGTTTATTTCATTTTTAATTCGCTTTGCTAGAAACCCTAGTTTTTTTCTCAAATTTGAGTCCATCTGCGACTAATGTATTTATTTAGATACATGTACTCTTGTTTCTCATAAATGTTTAAGCTTTCCCTATGATTCTATCATGTTGTTGCTATTAGATCTTCTGATTAGGTTCTATGTGTTCTTATCATGTTCAAACGTTACTACATTGTCTATGAATTTGTGTGATTTTACTATTGTAGTCACTAGGGTTTCCAACTCTCTAATTACTATGGTTTGTATGAATATGTGATGTTGTTGCTTGCCTTGCCTAATTGAATGTATTCCTGTTTGCATCCCTAATTCTCTACAACTTTACCTTGCTTGCATCTCTGATTCTTGAGATATTCCTTTAATTAAGGCTGGTTTCTCCTTGAATATATAATTTGTGCACACAATCCGTATTGATTGGAATGATTCCTTGTTTATGAGATACTTTCCTTAATTGGGAATGATCCCTTGTGATTTTAGTCCCCATCCGTCATTTCTTGACTAATTTTCAAATTAAATTATGTTTTTTCCATATAAGGGCACTCAATATATATTTTCCTTATTTAAGATACTATGTACTTGACTTTATTACATGCCACATTCTTTATTTACCCCATTATGGTATGATCAGTTGTCTAATTGATCCATTCCTTATTTAGCCTAATTTACACCCGTTCAAATCATAACTCCTTGATTGAAGAGAGTCCAGACCTCTGATTGACTTAATTGATGATGTTCCTATAATTATGTTACTCTGTACTTATTTCTAGCATTATATATACATTCTATTCATTCCTCAAAAGAGACACACGAACAAGACAGACTGTTTTAAGCTCTCTCTTACACACACACACACACACATATTGTCTTGCTTCTCTTGTTGTTGCCTACAACTCAGTCGGCTGCAAGCCAACATTGAGTGATTCTATTGTGCTATTGCTCTGCTGCCCTACTGTTCTGTTGCATCTACACACTACTGCTCTACCTCTCTTCACTTTGCTGCTCTTCATTACTTTGCTGCTCTTTATTTCTCTCATTCAACTGGTATGGTTTCAGTTTAAGCCTACAACATCTAAAACAATATGTTTTTGTTTGTATTAAGATTTCTTCTATGTCTCTTATGCTTCTACTTGTGGTTCTGTTGTTTGCCTTGCAATTAGCATGTCTAGTCTGTCTATGTGATCTCCCTTTAGTTCAGCATGTTTATTTTTGTCTCTCCTTCCCTCTATGTTTAGCATGTCTACTTGTCTATGTGATCTTTTTTCCCTTCAGTTCAGCATGTCCAGTACTTTTCTTATATGTTCTATTTTGAATCTGCCTTACCCACCCACCCACCCCCCCGATTCCTAACACTACAAGCATGTACTCATGATACCTAGTTACTATGTAATCCTGAACATTTCCTTTGAACTTAATGTGTAACTCTGTCTGGCACCCCCCTCAATCTAATGCTATTAAACTCTTTGGCATGAACATTTGTGATAGATCCTTACAGTAACTAGTTAAGTTATGTAAGACTTCTCTGATGTTAACCTATGTGCAATTATGCTTTCACAGATGTATTACTTGTACCCAATTCCCTTTTCCTTGTTTGTGTTTGTTTCCTGAACTATGTATGTTTTCTAAGTTGCTAATTGTCCTGTCTCTTTTCCTCTTCAAACTAGTTTCATAAAACAAACTCTTATGATGTTCTCTAAAGCTATTTTTCAAAACAATTATGTCAGAAAACACTTTTCAACTCAACTCCTTCTAAAAACTATGAGCACATCTCACTACTCCTAGTTTCTAAGTTTAGCCCCCTTCGTGTGAGCACTGCCTTGGGGACCATTTGAGTACCCATTGAACTCTAACACACAAGGCTGGCATTCCACACCGCACCTACTCATTTCTGGCTGGGGTACCTGGGTGTGAGCACTGCCTTGGGGACCATTTGAGTACCCATTGAACTCTAACACACAAGGCTGGCATTCCACACCGCACCTACTCATTTCTGGCTGGGGTACCTGGGTGTGAGCACTGCCTGGGAACCTCTGAGGTCCTTAGGAACTCTGACACACCTGTGTTGTGAAAGGTCCTGGCGTATGGCATTGTTGGATATGGAGATTTGGGCCTATTGTTAGGCTCACTATAGTGTAACTTCTTAATTTTCTTATCTACATATGTAATTTGTGCAATGCTGGTCTGTAATAATTAATTGTAAAAACGATTCTGGGGTTGGATAGTGAAATGGGTAGGGTTATGCATGCTTAGTATAGATACGGGTAGAAACCATGCTTGTAGGCTTATTTTTTTATGTGCGCAATAGTCACCATGCTTAGGAATACATGTCATTCATGCACTAGATACCATGATACTTAGGTCCATTTATTTTCAGCATCTCATCATACTTATACCCACTTAGAAATCATGTTCATAGTTGAATAACAATAAAAATTGTTGTTGTAATGTTACTGTTTCAGCATTCTCACCATTGCTTCGTCTAGAAATCCTGTTTAGGCTAAATAATAACATTAACTATCAAAGCTTGCATTTATAAATCATGTCCCATAAGATGTTACTTTCAGCATGTTACTTGTGCCAAAATCCTGTGTTGAATCAACATACTGCCATGAACACCTAGAAAAGTCATGTGTTAGGCTCAGCAACTTAACAAAGAATTATATCTCTGTACGCTTTGTTTAAGGAAAATATGTTAACAAATGGACCTCGCTAAAATAGATTCTGATGATGAAAACGCTTATGCATTTAGAACAGCATGTATAAGTTTGCATCATTCTGCACCTTGTTTTGCATTTAGATGCCATGTCGTTAGGATTGCATTTATATTCATCCCTTTATCCTAGTTAAGATTAAAACGGACTTACTCGCTTAACAATCATTTTTCCTAAAACTGAAGACTAAAACAGTGTAACTAGAGCAGTTCATACGCCTAGGCAAGCCTTAGGTATCAATACTTTTTAAAACTGGAAAACTATTCCTCTTTTGTGTATTGTCTGGCTAATTACAGATAAGAAATCAATAGTGAAACTGGCAAAAGTCCTTTCTCTGAAACTCTGTAATGAACCTACCTCGCTACTGCATTCTCGCCTAGACATCATGCTTAGGTTCTGGAGTTAAAGACTTTACTCGTGTTTTAGTCGTGCTATTTATGTGTATGACTTGTGGAGGAATATCTAAGCTTCATATCTGCCTCTATGTGCTTCCCTGTATTTGCAGTCTTAATTGTTTTGTTTGTCGTTTAGAATTTTGTCCTTTAAACCTAAGGGTTCAACCTAGTACCTACCCTTTAGGAATAATAGTCCCTAACTTCCTCCAGGACTGATAGGATGGGACGGGTAATAGCACGCAATTAGCTTCGTGACCAACACGCATTTTAAAATACCTCCGCGGGGTGGGAAAGGGTAGAATATGGATATGATGACCGGTGCGCTAATACCACGTGTAGTTATGCGTATCGGGTATTGCATTGATGTGATCCATATTACTTTAAACCTAGGACGTCTCTTCTCAGATCTTTACTTTTGATTTCTTTCAACTTTTAATAAACTTCAATACTTGTTTGAAAGCCCCTCTTATATGAGCCTTATTTGTTATTTGCTTATTGTCCGAATTCACGAAAACCATTTGGCTGGGAACCACAGTTGTAGATCCTGAGGGGTGCCTAATACCTTCCCCTTGGGATAACTTCAAGCCTTTACCCAATCTCTGGTAATGCAAACTAGTCTTATGAGTTAACTAATCTAGGTGCCCTAATGCACCATAAAAATCGTTAGGTGGCGACTCTTCCTTTTAACCCATTTAACCTTCAAAAGGAGTTGTCCAAAAGGTCATAAACCCGATCTCTCCACTTTAATAGGGGACAAAGGAGGCGCGACAACATGGCGACTCTGCTGGGGATTATACCTAGGCTTTTACCATTGCAAATTGTTTCGTGAATTTGGACCTTTAATTTTTTTTAAATGTTTGCACCCTTTCCTCTTTCCTATTACATGCCGTTAATTGTTTACTTCTTTCAAATATTTATTCACATGAACAGAACTAACATGTCTCTTTGTTTCCCTTTTGTAATTGCTTTCAATCATAACTGTTGTATTTACCGCCTTTCTTAACGTGCAAATACATGATTATCTGTTTAAATGCTTATTTATTGCATATCATGCTCGACATTCATACTTCACTCATGCCAAACAAAATACTATAGCAACGCTTACAATGAGTGGTTGCGCTATTCCTATATTACTACCCCTTAAATTCGGAAAGGCGTATTTGCGGTAAAACTAGTCAATCAGCGGTGCAGTCGAAAGTTTCGTTCCTTCCCCATTGAGTTGTCTGCTCAAGGGTACCAGTCTAAAACCCCATAGAAACCTTACTCCGTTATACTATTGCATGCATCATGGTCAAACTTAGACATGTTAACGTGTTGTCCGCACAATAGCCTTTAAGACAACCTTGTTCAAAGTCCATTGGGTTTCCCTAGAACCCAAACGGACACCCTCACGCTCTATGCATTTATTTGGAGAACTAAATGCTTCCTACTAATTATTGGTGTTAAATAGTCGAGTCTGGTGGGGGTAAAGGGCCTAACCTTGTCTATTTTGCAGAAAATGAGGCATGAAGTCCCCAGATTCGGCATGGTCGCCAATATTCACCCTAGGCTGCTGAATTGGTGGGAAGACCTCCACTCTAGTGACAAAACTCTCGTCAGAAAACACCTGGGCAATCTACCATCTCTTCTAGATATCCAGCCAAACAACATGATGATAGAGGTCGCTACTCTATTTTGGGACTGCGATAGGTCCGTGTTTCGTTTTGGGAATCTTGAAATGACACCTTTATTAGAAGAGATAGGAGGATTGGCCGGTCTAGCTTGGGAATCTCCGAGGTTGCTGATGCCTGAAAACCGCACGGGCAGGGGTTTCCTCAAAATGATGGGTTTAAAGAAGAATCCAGAATTGGTGTGTCTGAAGGATTCATACATCCATTTCGACTATTTATATGAAAGGTACGGTCACAGCAAATCGTACCGCACCTACCAAGACGAGTTTGCCATCACCTCTTTGAGACATATCCATCGCCGAGTGTTCGTGTTTATAGTGTGTTTCTTGGGTTTAATTGTGTTCCCAATGAAGAAGGAAAGAATCCACTAGGTTGGCCATGGTAACTAAGACGCTAATGGAAGGGATAGACGGGCAGGACTTCAGCATTGTGCCCATGATCATCACAGATATGTATCGGGCCCTAGAAATGTGTCAACGAGGAGCAAGGCATTTTGAAGGTTGCAACTTAATACTCCAACTCTGGCTCATAGAACATCTGCAAAAATGTGAATACCGACAAGACATCCATCGAAGGATTTGGGATGACCATATCGTTTTTCATCACCCAAAGCGAATGAACTATATTCCCGACATGTTCGCTCAGCCGGAGAATACCGAAGGATGGGTTGAGTTATTGGGTAATTTAATCGAGGATCAGGTTCAATGGATGTTCGAGTGGTTTCCGACAGACGAGTTCATCATTCGGTCCCGAGACGCTTCATTCCTGATAATGATTGGTCTGAGAGGGACATACCCTTACATCCCTCTGCGAGTTATGAGGCAAGCAGGTAGGAAGCAGGTCATACCTAGGGTCGAGAAAATGAGCCATCTTCCAGCAAACTTTCAGAATGATGACAGCCCTCACAAATGCCAAGCTCAGCCTATGGCACTGCAAGATTAGGCTTGAGAAAGACACCATCGAGCCAGACAGGTATCATGCCGGTTGCACTCCTTTCTATTTAGGTTGGTTAGAAGAAGATACGGAGGGCCAAGTCGAGCTAGGGTTCACTCAAGGTCACCGGGTTATAGATGAGAAGGCTGAAGCATGAGTTAAGTTCAACCAGCTGTGCAAGAGGATCCGCGAATACGAGGATGATCATCACAAGATACACGATTCCAACAAAAAGCTGATCGAAGAATGGAAGGATATGGCCGTCATCACCAATAAGAGGGTGGCATACTTGGAACGGGGTATAGTTGAGCTGGAAGAGAAGTTCATCAAGAGGATCGAGACTTGCCAAAAGGCTGAGGGAGCTGAAGGGGAATACCTAGCTAGAACCTACCTACTGCTGGGACTTCGCGGGTTGGGAAAGCTGATCGAGGGAAGCAGGAATGCCGAATCTGGGGAAGGTCCTTCCGGGACCAAGTAGATAGGGGGTGTCTTCTTTTGTATTCTTCTTTGATGTAATAAGGCCTATGGCCATTAGTGCCTTTTATTTTTTCCGCATATTTAGAGTCATTTTAAGATTTGTCTATTTTCTATCAATAAAATGAGGCATTTAGCATTTTAAGTTCTCCAAATCAATTTGTCGCTAGGCCTACCTCGGGTACAAAGAGGTCCCCAACTTAGAATACGCTTTACATTTCCGCATTACGTGTTTAATTACTGCAATATTTTTCATAATCCTCACTGACTCGATTACCTTTTGTTTTGTTTCTCTTTTAGTTACTATCCCCTTACCCAAAGGTTAGTTCGTGCATTCTGGCATCATTCGCCTACCGCACAAGATCCAAAGGGCCTCCACCTACTCCTCCTCTCAGTCCTCCCAAAGGTAGAAACAAGGGAAAAAGTAAGATGGCAGAATCCAGCGGTATCGGGAAAGACAATACAGTTGAACAGGTTGAGACTACTGAAGGCTGGGGTATTCAGGTTTTGCATGAGAACATGTCACCATTGGAACATAAATTGTTGAAGTTTCAAGAGGAGCTCGACCAGGTCCGGAATCTGGCCAATTTTTCATTTTCCCTCAACATCCCTGATGTCAACCCTACACCACCACAGAATATCCCAAAACCACCAAATCACCATGCACCTCACCATAACGTCACTTCCCCAAAGAACCAAACTCTCCCTGCACCGTGCAACACTTGCCACAACAACACTCCACCATCCATCCACGAACCTTAAAACCCCACGAAGGACCATTTCCATGCCTACAACAATCCTATCTACGTGGAAACTGTGACCCACTCCATTTTTCCTATGTCACATACCTCCGAATCTGATGAGGAGGACTTGCTTATCAAGAATATGGCTGAGGAACTTAGAAACCTGACTAGCCGAGCTCAGGGTGTCGATGGAGTCAAGGGAATTGAAGGTTTGAACTATGAAGATCTCTGTATACAACTTGATGTCAAACTACCGGAGGGGTAAAAACCTCCAAAGTTTGAGATGTTTGATGGCACTGGTGATCCAAGGGTCCATCTAAGGACCTACTGTGATAAGTTGGTTGGCGTAGCAAAAGACGAAAGGATCCGCATGAAGCTGTTCATGAGGAGTTTGAAGGGGGACGCACTATCTTGGTACATCAGCCAAGACCCTAGGAAATGGTCAAACTGGGTAGGCATGGCAACAAACTTCATGGACAGGTTAAGATTCAATACAGAGAACGCACCAGATGTGTTCTACATCCAAAACTTGAAGAAGAAACCCACAGAAACCTTTCGCGAGTATGCTACTCGTTGGAGGTCGGAAGCTGCTAAAGTAAGACCTGCTTTAGAGGAAGAACAGATGAACAAGTTCTTCGTCCAAGCTCAGGACCCGCAATATTATGAGCGGCTAATGATGGTTGAAGGCCACAAGTTCTCCGACATTATCAAATTGGGAGAGCGAATTGAAGAAGGTATCAAGAACGGTATGGTTATAAATTTTGAAGCTTTGCAAGACACTAACAAAGCTTTACAGTCCGGTGGTGTGCCTAAGAAGAGAGACGTGGGAGCCGCAATGGTTGCACAACAAGCCAAATCCCCACCTAAATACCAAGTCTACCCAACACCTCCCTTCACATATCAGCCAACCCTGAACTACCAAGCACCCTCACCCCTCCCCCTACCAAGCACCTTCACCTTCATACCAATCTCCACCATCCACATATCAACCTACCCCACATAGATATTCACAACCCGCTCCCGTCTACAACACCTATAATTCCCAGCCACCTCACTATCAATCACCCCCTACCCGTCAAAACTTCCCTAGGCCTCGCCCTAACTTTGATCGCCCTCCAAAGCAATATACCGCCATAGCCGAACCCATCGACCAGTTGTATGAAAAACTCAAAGTTGCTGGTTACGTCACACCTATCCCTGTTGCCACCCCTGAGAACCCTTCTTAGTGGGTTAATCCAAACAAATCATGTGCATACCACTCTGGCATGAAAGGACACACCATCAAAGAATGCCGCTCTCTGAAAGATAAGATATAGACCCTCATTGATAACAAGATTATTGTGGCAAAAGATCCCGCTCCGAATGTCCGCAATAACCCTTTACCAGACCATAAGGGTGGAGGTATCCATATGATTGAAGTATATGATGATTGGAATCCCGAGGGGTCAATCGGGTTGATCGCAGAAGGTGATGACCCAAAGAAACCTGCAGTCACTCTCAACCCTATCATAGT
Organism: Nicotiana undulata; assembly: GCA_005239495.1. NCBI lineage: Eukaryota > Viridiplantae > Streptophyta > Magnoliopsida > Solanales > Solanaceae > Nicotiana > Nicotiana undulata. Next base: position 34,860 of record ML261069.1, read on the forward strand.
CCAAATTCATCCATCTGAGAATGTCGAGGTGAATATGTCTATCCTACTTGAGTTTGAAGCAGCACCGCCTGCGAAGGCGAAGGCGCCAGTGCCAATTGAAGTTGAGTTCGTATCTCCAGCAAACGCACCAGCACCACTCCAGGTTGCGGTCCTGCCACCCCTAACATACACTCCAATTGAAGTAAGAATGGCCATGCCAATTCCAGTAGCAATGTCAACCACACCACTTTTCTATTCAAATGCTATCCCTTGGGATTATACAGCCGAGGCAAGAAGGAAAGGTAAAAATAGGTCTGAGGAAGCCATCGCAGCACAAGGTATGATGAGAACTGGTAGAGTCTATACCCCTTAACATCTGGCCGAGTCAAGCAAGCAAGCTGCCAACTGCCCTCCCCTCATTGAAACAGGTTCCGATGATCTTTGGAGGAAAATACATGCTAAGGAGTATTCGGTCATCGACCAACTGAACAAGACACCAACGCAGATATCTATCTCTCTTTGTTGCAGAATCCTGAGACGCACAGAAATGCTTTACTAAAGATGTTGAGCGAAGCATACGTGCCGAACAACATCACTAGTGGATAAATGGCCAACATGGTCGGCCAGGTACTAGAAAGTCACAAAATTACTTTTCATCAAGACGAGCTACCATCTGAGGGATTGGGATATAACAAAGAATTGCACATCACCGTGCAATGTGAAGATCATTTCATCATGAGGATATTGATCGATGGAGGTTCCAGTCTTAACATTTGTTCGTTGATAACACTCAAGAAATTGGGTAAAGGACTACATGAGATAAGAGAGGGAGCAATCAATGTGAAAGCCTTAGACGGGTCTCAAGGGGCTACCATGGGGGAAATCAGTCTATGCCTACAGATGGGACCAACCTGGTTCGAGGTAGACTTCCAGGTAATAGACGTGTCGGCATCTTACAACTTGCTATTAGGACGACCCTGGATCCCTGTTGTTGAGGCCGTCGCATCAATACTACATCAGGCGGTGAAATTCGAGTGGAATCACCAAGAGGTGATCATCCACGGCGACGGTAGAAACCCTATCTACAGCCGCCAGACTATCCCTGTGATTGATGGAAAGAGAAAACTGGGTGGAGGAACTTATCACCATATTGAGCGAGTCAACGCCATTGACAAAGACAAATGGTGGGATAGCAAGATCGAGAGCATCCTGAACTGGGGAGGATACAAGCCAGGTAAAGGTCTTGGTAAGAACCTCCAAGGAACCACGAAGCCCATAAAACTCAAGAAACATGGTACCACTTTCGGTCTGGGGTACAAGTATACATGGAAGAATTCAAAATCTGGTCGCCGCCATGGCACGATCATCACTACCTTCTAGAGCAGCCTATACCTCATCTGGAGCAGACCTTCAAGCAGGCCGACATTATTTATGGATCAGATGAAGAGGAAGCACTTACGGCGATGAGGAATTTGTTTTTGGAAGACAGCGACATGGATTGTTGTGTTGTTCTCGAGGAGGAGGGGGAGGAAGTCCCTTCCGTAGAGGCAGTAAGTGAGGGAGCATATCTCAAGAACTGGTCTATCAGGACCACCAGAGCCCGCGGAGCCCCGGGGTAGCAAGGCTAAAAACAAGCATTATTTACTGTTTTATTTACTAAACAACTTTCCCTTTTCTGCATTTTTCAATTCCCGTAATAAGATCTTCAATGTTCAAAACAAGTTATTCAATTTAACAAAGCGTTTTCAATTTCTTTATGAATCTGGTATTTATCGTTACCATTTTCTCTCATTACTTTATCTATACAACATTACTATTACTTTACTTGATGAACCGATGATTGTGACGTGCAATGAGGCAACGCAACAAACGAACATTGATTCAGACGAAGGCGATATACCCGGCGAAATTGTTAAAGAGGTTGAAAACTTTGAAAATAGACCTAAGTCCAACTTGGATGAGACTGAGGTTGTCAACCTGGGAGATTCAGAGAACGTCAAGGAAACTCGGATCAGTATTCATTTGTCACTGTCAGAAAAGAAAGAGTATACAGAGTTTCTAAGGGAGTATGAGTACATATTCGCCTGGTTGTATGATGACATGACTGGTCCAAGTACGTCCATTGTGGCTCACAAATTGCCGACCAATCCAACATGTCTACCGGTAAAGCAAAGGCTCAGAAAGTTCAAACCTGACATGAGTTTGAAAATCAAAGAAGAAGTTACCAAACAGATCAACGCTAAAGTTCTCCGGGTAGTTGAATACCCGACATGGTTAGCCAACATCGTACCTATGCCAAAGAAAGACAGGAATGTCAAAGTCTGTGTCGACTACCGGGATCTCAACCGGGCCAGTCCGAAAGATGACTTCCTCTTGCCAAACATACACATTTTAATTGACAACTACGCCAAACACGAGCTACAGTCCTTCGTAGATTGCTTCACTGGTTATCATCAAATTTGGATGGATGAGGAAGATGCTGAGAAAACGGCGGTCATCACATCCTAGGGAGTGTACTGTTACAAAATGATGTCGTTCGGTTTAAAGAATGCAGGGGCCACCTACATGAGGTCCATGACTACCATATTCATGATTCACAAAGAGATCGAGGTGTATGTGTACGATGTCATTATCAAATCAAAGAAAGTTGCTGGTCACATGGAAGATTTAAGGAAGTTCTTCAACAGGTTGAGAAAATATAATCTGAAGCTGAACCCCGCAAAGTGTGCATTCGGGGTTCCAGTTGGAAAGTTGCTGGGATCCATTGTGAGCCGCCGGGGAATAGAATTGGATCCGAAGGTCTAAGCCATTCAAGAACTACCACCGCTAAGAAACAAGAGAGATGTTATGAGCTTCTTGGGGAGGCTCAATTACATCAGTCGATTCATAGCACAGTCTACAGTCACCTGCGAGCCGATCTTCAAAATGTTAAGGAAGGACGATGCGACTAAGTGGACCGAGGATTGTCAAAAAGCTTTCGACAGAATCAAGGAGTATCTATCCACACCGCCGGTCTTGGTACCACCTGAGCCAGGTAGACCCCTGCTACACTACCTTGCCGTACTAGATGGAGCTTTCAGTTGCGTTCTAGGGAAACATGACGAAACAGGAAGGAAAGAATAAGCTATTTATTATCTCAACAAGAAGTTCACTCCGTATGAAGCCCGGTATTCTTTGCTGGAACGCACTTGCTGCGCTTTGACTTGGGTCGCTCAAAAGCTGAGGCACTACTTCTGTGCATATACAACATATCTCATATCAAGGATGGACCTATTGAAATACATGTTTCAGAGGCCCATACCCACTGGCAAGCTAGCCAAGTGGAAAATCCTACTGATTGAGTTTGACATTATTTATGTGACTCAAAAAGCGGTCAAGGGACATGCATTAGCAGACCATCTTGGTGGCAATCCAGTGGACGGAGAATACGAACCCCTGAAAACGTATTTTCCTGATGAAGAAGTATCATTCATAGGAGAAGACATTGCATAATCCTACGACGGTTGGAGGATATTCTTTGATGGTGCAGCAAACTTCAAAGGAGTCGGTATCGGAGTAGTCTTAATATCGGAAACAGGTCAGCATTATCCAACATCTGCCAAACTCAGGTTTCCTTGCACCAACAACATGGCTGAATATGAGGCATGTATCTTAGGGCTCAACATGGCCATTGACATGAACGTCCAGGAGCTGTTAGTGATTGGTGACTCAGACTTATTGGTACATCAAGTACAAGGAGAATGGGCAACCAAAAATTCCAAGATACTACCTTATCTACATCACATGCAAGAATTGAGAAAGAGGTTCACAAAGATAGAGTTCCGGCATGTCCCCAGAATCCAGAATGGGTTCGCTGATGCTCTGGCTACCTTGTCATCTATGATTCAGCATCCAAACAAAAATTTCATTGACCCCATTCCAGTGAAAATTCACAATCAGTCGGCCTACTGTGCCCATGTCGAGAAGAAGCGGACGAAAAGCCTTGGTTCCATGACGTCAAGGAATATTTGGCAAAAGGAGAATACCCAGAGCTTGCAAACTCCACTCAGAAGCACACACTCCGGAGATTGTCTAACAATTTCTTTCACAGCGGAGGAATCTTGTATAGGAGGACTCCTGATTTGGGGTTATTAAGGTGCGTCGACGCAAAATAAGCATCAAGACTATTGGAAGAAATTCATGCTGGGACCTGCGGTCCACATATGAACGGGTTTGTATTAGCGAAGAAGATACTCCGAGCGGGTTACTTCTGGATGACCATGGAAACAGACTACATCCAGTACGTCTGAAAATGCCACCACTGTCAGATACATGGAGATATGATAAAGGTACCACCGAGTGAGTTTAACGTAACAAGTTCACCATGGTCGTTCGTCGCCTGGGGCATGGACGTCATTGGACCTATCGAGCCTTCCGCCTCCAACGGACACATGTTTATTCTGGTTTCCATTGATTACTTTACCAAATGGGTTAAAGCAGCCTCCTACCAAGCAGTTACCAAGAAAGTCGTGGCCGACTTTGTCCGTGATCGCGTTATTTGTCGGTTCGGAGTTTCAGAGTCAATCATCACCGACAATGGTTCTAATCTCAACAGTGACTTGATAAAAGCCATGTGTGAAACATTCAAGATCAAACACAAGAACTTCACGGCTTACAGACCTCAGATGAATGGAGCTGTAGAAGCCGCTAACAAAAACATCAAGAAGATACTAAGGAAGATGATAGAAAGGCACAAGCAATGGCATGAGAAGTTATCATTCACCCTACTGGGGTATCGCACCACAGTACGCACATCAACCAGGGAAACCCCTTACATGCTAGTTTATGGTACAGAGGCTGTTATTCCTGCCGAGGTTGAGATTCCATCTCTGAGAATTATACAAGAAGTTGAGCTCAGCGATGCAGATTGGTAAGGAACCGTTATGAGAAACTAGCCCTCATAGACGGAAAGAGAATGAACACAGTTTGTCATGGTAAAGTATATCAGAACAGAATGACTAGAGCCTTCAACCAGAAAGTCAAGCCAAGACGATTCACACCAGAGCAGCTGGTGCTAAAGAAAATCTTTCCTCACTAAGACAAAGCCAAAGGGAAGTTTTCTCCCAACTGGCAGGGTCCGTACATGGTTCACAGAGTGCTGACAGGAGGAGCACTCATACTTGCAGAAATAGACTGAGAAGTTTGGCCGAAACCAATCAATTCAAATGTGGTCAAGCGCTACTATGTGTAATTCCTTATGCCTTTTTCAACAATGTAAATTGAACTACGCCTGACCTGATTCCCGTTTAAGATGGGATACGTAGGCAGCCCTATGGGTTCGGTCACAATTCAATAATTCCCACGAATAGAAATTGGGGCAGAATTTTGAGGAGGACCCTCAAATTCTGAAGCAAGTTCAGCCAATCGCCGCACGAGCAACAGTCAGAAGTATCCACCCATCAAACTGGGGCAGAATTTTGAGGAGGACCCTTAAATTCCGTGGCAGGAGAGGTTGCAATGTCTCGAAACGTGTCCCGGTCGTCGGCTCATCTAAAGCTATTTTAGATTATATGTTTATATCGTATCTTTACAAAATCATGCATATTTATTTTTACTTAAACCTCTTGTTTAGCAAACACTACCCCAGTGATACAGACAGTATCATCACGATCAAGTGAGCAAGTCAAGTAAAGCCAACGGGAACGCGAACTAACCTTTCCCCTTACAGAACTCAGGATTTTTCTTTGGATGCAGGCACAAAGATTGCAAAGGCCCCAAAACATATTACCCTCCCGAAGAACACACATTGCTCAAAGACACACTTCTCAAGCTCGTCGCACACGCCGACATTTATTATCATCACAAACGGCGCTCCACTTATCGCAGTACTCATAACAATCATATCGCCACAATTTATCACTAGCTAAGAACTCCTATCTGCATTTTTGTTTTTCTGCACTTACACTGCATAAGGCTACTATTCTGCCTTCCGAGATTAAACGCTACCTCCATCTGCATTTTATCTCCTGCATAAGGCTACCTTTCTGCCTTCCGAGATAAGCTCTGTCTCCATCTGCATGAGGTTAAGCTCTACCTCTATTTGCATAAGGCTACCTTTCTACCTTCCATCTGCATAAGGCTACCTTTCTGCCTTCTGAGACTAAGCTCTGTTTCCATCTGCATGAGGTTAAGCTCTACCTCCATCTACATAAGGCTACCTTTCTGCCTTCCATCTGCATAAGGCTACCTTTCTGCCTTTCGAGACTAAACGTTGTCTCCACCTGCGTTTACATCTTGCATAAGGCTACCTTTCTGCCTTCCGAGACTAAACAACGTCTCCATCTGCATCTGCTTTGCATAAGGCTACCTTTCTACCTTCCGAGACTAAACGCTGTCTCTATCTGCATCTGCATTGCATAAGGCTACCTTTCTGCCTTCCGAGACTAAACATTGTCTCCACCTGCATTTACATATTGCATAAGGCTACCATTATGCCTTCCGAGATTGAACGCTACCTCCATCTGCATTTTGCATTGCATAAGGCTACCATTCTGCCTTCCGAGGCTAAGTGTTGCCTCCCTTTTACTTTTCAAAGCAACTATTGTCTCTACTAGTATCTACTTCGTTTCCTTTCGGGCAAAGATCTGCCCTTTTAATTCGCAAGACTAAGCTCTGTCTTGTTAGCATCATACTATTGCATTTCTCATGGGCTGAAATATCGCCAACCTATCCAAAGGCGTCATCGTTCAGAGGCACCATCTTCATGGCCCGAGAACATCATTTCATGTCCTGAGGATCTCTTTTATCAGTTTGCATATCATTATTCAAAGGCATCATAGTTCGGAGGCACCATCTTCATGGCCCGAGAACATCATTTCATAGCCTACGAATCCTGCATCAAGCGATTCATGGCCCAGGACATCATGGTCTAAGGACGTCATCCTCAACCATCCAAAGACAACATTCATAGTCCAATTGGGAATCTGCATCATGTTTAAATTACGCACAATCTATGCTTGTTATTCGTTTGCAGGAGATCTGGCTAGGAACAGCCAGGCAGGCAGGAGCGGACCGCTCCAGTTCTCCTAACTACCCCATAAGCCATTTTGTTCACCTTACCTTGCACATTGCGTCCGTCCTTGTAAGACTTCACCGGTATACTTCGTCGATGACTCCTAAACTACATACGGCCTGATTCCTATACAACAAGGGATATGTAGGCAGCTCAGAAGCCAGGGCGCGTCCCAAATTTCTCAAACTATTTCCATTCGGTCGAAATTGGCCATCATATGTTTACCCGACAATTCTTTAATCCTTTCCGGGTAAAGAGAGGCAGCTGTTGATACCCAATTTTTCCTCAAACTATTTTCAAACTTGCATATATACTTTCAAAATCATTCTTTACAGTGACTGGTATTTTCCCATAATCTTTCGTGTTTTTATCAAATTATTTTTCTATTTATTTAATACTTTATGTTCCATAATTATTCACAAATGATGTTATAAATAATTTCAAAACATCTTCTTGCTCAATATGTTATTCATAATCCTATTTAGCTCCATTAGAATTTAATTGTTTCACAAATTAACCAATATTCGCATTATTTAGCTAATTTCAGCAACTTTGCAATAATAACACAAATATACATTTATATCATGTTTAAAAGCAACAATTAATCATTTTATATTTTTTATAGTAGTTAACTATCTTAATTTTATTTATTTAATTTTAATCTCATTTTACACAATTATTAGCTATTTTATTAATTAATTATCTTATTTAATTGGGTGTTTAACGTTTAGCCACATTTCTATTTAAATTATAACCAGTTTTAACCCAACTCCACCTTACCTTTAACCCATTAAATGACCCAGCCCAAAACCCATTCATATCTGGCCCAACCCCACACCTGATCTGAACCGTTGATCAAATGAGATCAACGGTCCAGATTAGTGTTACCATAATTAAACCCCTATCACTACCCAACTGACCCCTCATTTTACCAGCTCCCCTTCTCTCTCTATCTCTCTTTATTTCTCTCTAGAACCTTCCTTTGGCCTTTCTCCTCCGATGAGTTTGTTCATCTTCTCCGGTTGGTTCTCTCACCAGAAACCATGGGTCTTCATCGTCTCATGGTTATTTACCCACCTTGCACCGGTCTAGTGATACCCTAGAGCCCTCAGGCGAACCTGGAGTTGTTCACTCACCTCTCATGGTCCCCATGCCACTTTCCGGCCTCCCCCGGCCGTTTGAGTAAGAGCTACAACCTTTTTGGCTTAAGCCGGCGACATCTATGAGGTTTTTCTTACTTCTCCGGGTTTAATGAAACCCTAACTCCTATATCTTTTTGATTTCTTCTAGATCTGCTTTAGATCTACAATATTATGAAGCTCTTTACATGTTCTTCTTTGAAAAATACCTCTGCTTTGACGATCTTTCATTTAAAAAACTAGGGTTTCATAACCCCTTTTCGAAAATGACTTTTTGCTTCTGTTTAATGTCATTTTTATGTTTCTTACTACGATTTAACGATTGATTCAAGGTTTCTTTCATTTTTAATTCGCTTTGCTGGAAACCCTAGTTTTTTTCTCAAATTTGAGTCCGTCTGCGACTAATGTGTTTATTTAGATGCATGTACTCTTGTTTCTCATAAATGTTTAAGCTTTCCCTATGATTCTATCTTGTTGTTGCTATTAGATCTTCTGACTAGGTTCTATGTGTTCTTATCATGTTCAAACGTTACTGCATTGTCTATGAATTTGTGTGATTTTACTATTGTAGTTACTAGGATTTCCAACTCTCTAATTACTATGGTTTGTCTGAATATGTGATGTTGTTGCTTGCCTTGCCTAATTGAGTGTATTCCTGTTCGAATCCCAATTCTCTACAACTTTACCTTGCTTGCATCTCTGATTCTTGAGATAGTCCTTTAATTAAGGTTGGTTTCTCCTTGAATCTATAATTTGTGCACACAATCCGTATTGATTGGAATGATTCCTTGTTTATGAGATACTTTCCTTAATTGAGAATGATCCATTGTGATTTTAGTCCCCATCCGTCATTTCTTGACTAATTTTCAAATTAAATTATGTTTTTTTCCATATAAGGGCACTCAATATATATTTTCCTTATTTAAGATACTATGTACTTGACTTTATTACATGCCACATTCTTTATTTACCGCATTATAGTATAATCAGTTGTCTAATTGATCCTTTCCTTATTTAGCCTAATTTACACCCGTTCAAATCATAACTCCTTGATTGAAGAGAGTCCAGACCTCTGATTGACTTAATTGATGATGTTCCTATAATTATGTTACTCTGTACTTGTTTCTAGCATTATATATACATTCTATTCATTCCTCAAAAGAGACACACGAACAAGATAGACTGTTTTAAGCTCTCTCTTACACACACACACACATATTGTCTTGCTTCTCTTGTTGTTGCCTACAACTCAGTCGGCTGCAAGCCAACATTGAGTGATTCTATTGTGCTATTGCTCTGCTGCCCTACTGTTCTGTTGCATCTACACACTACTGCTCTACCTCTCTTCACTTTGCTGCTCTTCATTACTTTGCTGCTCTTTATTTCTCTCATTCAACTGGTATGGTTTCAGTTTAAGCCTACAACATCTAAAACAATATGTTTTTGTTTGTATTAAGATTTCTTCTATGTCTCTTATGCTTCTACTTGTGGTTCTGTTGTTTGCCTTGCAATTAGCATGTCTAGTCTGTCTATGTGATCTCCCTTTAGTTCAGCATGTTTATTTTTGTCTGTGTGATCTCTCATTCCCTCTATGTTTAGCATGTCTACTTGTCTATGTGATCTCTTTTCCCTTCAGTTCAGCATGTCCAGTACTTTTCTTATATGTTCTATTGTGAATCTGCCTTACCCCCCNGTGTAACTCTGTCTGGCACCCCCCTCAATCTAATGCTATTAAACTCTTTGGCATGAACCTTTGTGATAGATCATTGCTGTAACTAGTTAAGTTCCGTAAGACTTCTCTGATGTTAACCTATGTGCAATTATGCTTTCACAGATGTATTACTTGTCCCCAATTCCCTTTTCCTTGTTTGTGTTTGTTTCCTGAACTATGTATGTTTTTTAAGTTGCTGATTGTCCTCTCTCTTTTCCTCTTCAAACTAGTTTCATAAAACAAACTCTTATGATGTTCTCTAAAGCTATTTTTCAAAACATATGTCAGAAAACTCTTTTCAACTCAACTCCTTCTAAAAACTATGAGCACATCTCACTACTCCTAGTTTCTAAGTTCAGCCCCCTTCGTGTGAGCACTGCCTTGGGGATCATTTGAGTACCCATTGAACTCTGACACACAAGACTGGTATTCCACACTACACCTACTCGTTCCTGGCTGGGGTACCTGGGTGTGAGCACTGCCTGGGATCCTCTGAGGTCCTTAGGAACTCTGACACACCTGGGTTGTGAAAGGTCCTGGCATATGGCATTGTTGGATCTGGAGATTTGGGCCTATTGTTAGGCTCCCTATAGTGTAACTTCTTAATTTTCTTATCTACTTATGTAATTTGTGCAATGGTGGTATGTAATAATTAATTGTAAAAATGATTCTGGAGTTGGATAGTAAAATGGGTGGGGTTATGCATGCTTAGTATATATATGGGTAGAAACCATGCTTGTAGGATTATTTTTATATGTGCGCAATAGTCACCATGCTTAGGAATACATGACATTCATGCATTAGATACCATGATACTTAGGTCCATTTATTTTCAACATCTCATCATACTTATACCCACTTAGAAATCATGTTCATAGTTGAATAACAATAAAAATGGATGTTGTAATGTTACTGTTTCAGCATTCTCACCATTGCTTCGTCTAGAAATCCTGTTTAGGCTAAATAATAACATTAACTATCAAATCTTGCATTTAGAAATCATGTCCCATAAGATGTTACTTTCAGCATGTTACTTGTGCCAAAATCCTATGTTAAATCAACATACTACCATGAACACCTAGAAAGATCATGTGTCAGTTTCAGCAACTTAACAAAGAATTATATCTCTGTACGCTTTGTTTAAGGAAAATATGTTAAACAAATGGACCTCGCTAAAATAGATTCTGATGATGAAAACGCTTATGCATTTAGAACAACATGTATAAGTTTGCATCATTCTGCACCTTTTTTGTATTTAGATGCCATGTCCTTAGGATTGCATTTATATTCACCCCTTTATCCTGGTTAAGATTAAAACGGACTTACCCGCTTAACAACCATTTTTCCTAAAATTGAAGACTAAAACAGTGTGCAGTTTATACGCCTAGGCAAGCCTTAGGTATCAATACTTATTAAAACTGGAAAACTATTCCTCTTTTGTGTATTGTCTGGTTAATTACAGATAATAAATCAATAGTCTGAAACTGGCAAAAGTCCTTTCTCTGAAACTCTGTAATGAACCTGCCTCGCTACTGCATTCTCGCCTATACATCATGCTTAGGTTCTGGAGTTAAAGACTTTACTCGTGTTTTAGTCGTGCTATTTATGTGTATGACTTGTGGAGGAATATCTAAGCTTCATATCTGCCTCTATGTGCTTCCCTGTATTTGCAGTCTTAATTGTTTTGTTTGTCGTTTAGAATTTTTTCCTTTAAACCTAAGGGTTCAACCTAGTACCTACCCGTTAGGAATAGTAGTCCCTAACTTCCTCCAGGACTGATAGGATGGGATGTGTAATAGCTCGCAATAAGCTTCGTGACCAACACGCGTTTTAAAATACCTTTGCGGGGTGGGAAATGGTAGAATATGGATATGATGACCGGTGCGCTAATACCACGTGTAGCTCTGCCTATCGGGTATTGTATTGATATGATCCATATTACTTTAAACCTAGGACGTCTCTTCTCAGATATTTACTTTTGATTTCTTTCAACTTTTAATAAACTTCAATGCTTGTTTGAAATCCCCTCTTATATGAGCCTTATTTGTTATTTGCTTATTGTCCGAATTCACGAAAATCATTTGGCCGGGAACCACAGTTGTGGATCCTGAGGGGTGCCTAATACCTTCCCCTTGGGATAACTTCAAGCCTTACCCAATCTCTGGAATGCAAATTAGTCTTATGAGTTAACTAATCTAGGTACCCTAACGCACCATAAAAATCGTTAGGTGGCGACTCTTCCTTTTAACCCTTTTAACCTTCAAAAGGAGTTGTCCAAAATGTCATAAACCCGATCTCTTCGCTTTAAGAGGGGAAAAGGGGGCACGACAAGTGGTGGTGGAGTATAATGGTTCCGGTGTACAGGAACAAAGGTGATATCTAGAATTGTAACAACTATATGGGTATCAAGTTACTAAGTCATACCATGAAAGTTTGGGAGAGGGTGGTTGAATGGAGGATAAGGAGGGCGATGTCTATATCGGAAGACCAATTCGGGTTCATGTCGGGTCGTTCTACTACGGAAGCTATCCACCTTATCAGGAGGTTGGTGGAACAATACATGGATAGGAAGAGGGATTTGCATATGATGTTTATTTACCTAGAGAAGGCGTATGACAAGGTCCCCAGGGACATCCTTTGGATGTGTCTGGAGGTGAAAGGTGTGTTGGTGGCTTACATTAGGGCGATAAAGGATATGTATGATTGAGCTATGACACGGGTTAGGACTGTGGGAGGTGACTCAAAGCCTTTTCCGGTGGTTGTGGAGTTACACTAAGGATATGCGCTCAGCCCGTTCTTATTTGCCCTAGCGATGGACGCACTAACACACCATATCCAAGGAGAGGTGCCATGGTGTATGTTGTTCGCTGATGATATAGTTCTGATTGATGAGATGCGAGGCGGCGTTAATGGGAGAATGGAGGTATGGAGGCAGGCCTTAGAGTCTAAAGGTTTCAAGTTGAGTAGGACTAAGACGGAATATGTGGAATGTAAGTTTAGCGACGTGACGGGGGAAGCGGATGTGGAAGTCAGGCTTGACTCACAAGTCATTATCAAGAGAGAAAGTTTTAAGTACTTAGGGTCAATTATCCAGGGAGATGGGGAGATAGACGTGGATGTTATGCACCGTATTGGGGTGGGGTGGATAAAATAGAGGTTAGCGTCTAAAGTGTTGTGTGACGAGAATGTTCCACCGAAACTCAAAGGTAATTTCTATAGAGCGGTGGTTAGACCGACCATGTTGTATAGGGCTGAGTGTTGTCCAGTCAAGAATTCACATATCCAGAAGATGAAAGTAGAAGAAATGAGGATGTTGAGATGGATGTGCAGGCACACTAGGCTGGAAAAGATTAGGAATGAAGATATTCGGGAGAGGGTGGGCGTGGCTCTGATGGATGACAAGATGCGGGAAACGCGGTTTAGATGGTTCGGACACGTGCAGAGGAGAAGCCTAGATGCCCCGGTTAGGAGGTGTGAGCGGTTGGCTTTGGCAGGTACGAGAAGAGGTAGAGGGCGGCCTAAGAAGTATTGGGGCGAGGTGATCAGACAGGACACATCGTGGCTTCAGATTTCCAAGGACATGACTCTTGATAGGAAGGTGTGGATGTCGAGCATTAGGGTTGTAGGTTAAAGGGTAGTCGAGCGGTTTTCCTATTTGTACCGACGAGTATGATATTGGTTTGTCTAGCACTGCTAGTGATTTAGGTTATGTTTCACACTTTTGCATAATATTTGTGTTACTGCTTTTCCATGTATTTGCTGTCTCTCACGTTGCTGATATTATTTTTTAGGTTTTGTTGTCACATGCCTTTTGTCTTTGAGCAGAGGGTCTCCCGGAAACAACCTCTCTAACCCCTCTGGGGTAAGGGTAAGGTCTGCGTACACTCTACCCTCCCCAAACCCCACTGGTGGGATTTTACTGGGTTGTTGTTGTTGTAAGTTAGGGCATAATTGAAAAGAAAAATTGGAAACAATCCCACCACACCAAATGAGTTGTTTTAAAAAATGGAACTTTTTATTGTTCCGAGACAATAAATTTAACAATATAATACAACCAATTTTAACTAAATAATTAACACAAACAATGTTTTGGAATAACAATACAATACCACACAATGGATAACAACCATCCAAAGCTGTAAACTAAAAGGAACATTCTATACTCTGCAATTCACATAAATTGACTTCTTCGTATTAAAACTTAGATTGGTTTATCAAGGTATACTAGCTTTTTTCCTTTCTTCACGTTTAACTTTGGCTACCAAATGACGTAAAGTTATTATACAAGCATGCTTTTCCACGAATCCAATCTACCTTTATTAGGAGCACAAGATGCCAACGCCCTTTGCTAATCAAGTTAACCACAAATTTGCACGGCGTATCCCCAAAGGGACTGACTAATCAAGTTAACCATAAATTTTCACGGCGTATCCCCAAAGGGACTGATCTTGACGGAATGTTCTCTTTGTCCTAATAAAATGTCTTTGCTTTTGACTTGAACAATATAGCCCTTTAACCTTTAAAGCTAAAAATTCCTATTTGGTAGTAAAAAGTAGAAGTCAGTGAGTGATTATTGTTAAAATCGTTTGAATATTAATAATTTATGCTTAAATTTTTAGTTCAAATATGAGTCTTTTGATTTAGTGTTATTCAAATAAAATGGTGATTGAGAATTTTTTGTGTTCGCATTTGGAAGTTTTATTTCAAATTTAAGATTATCTGGACCTGATTTAGAATGATTTGATCGAAACTAAAGTTGTAAATTCTAAAAACACTTTGTTAAAACAACCCAAAAAGGTATGTCAATCAGGTAAACTTCAATAAATAATTTAACATATAGGTAGAGTAAATATATCATTAACTCTATCAACCCGGTAGAAAAATCCTTGAAGAGCAAAAATATGACAATCATGTAGACTTCAATGAATAACGTAACACATAGATAGAGTAATAAATAACATCAATTCTACCAATATGATTGAGAATCCCCGAAGATAAAAGGTATACCAATCAGGTAGACTTTAATAAGAAATTTAATATAGTAAAGAAATTCCTGAAAAGCTAGGCGAGTGCACCCACACTCTTTACCACATCAGCGTCTAGGGGGTAATGCCTCTCAAAACTCCAAGTTGAGGAAGGTAATTAAGACCACGAATAGTTTAAGGTTGTAACTAATAATCCGTATCAGGTTTAGGGGGGTGTTAAGGTATTTCACCTATAACTTATTTCTTGAGAAAATGTATATTTCTCTCTCAAAACAAATACTAGAAAGTTTATTTCTCTCTCCTTTGGTAGAATCTAATTGCAGAAACCTAGATATTCCCGAAAGATTGAAATACCCAAGAATAATTTAGGCACAAGCAAAAAATTCAACAAAGACTGTAGAAAAAAATTATCAAACTAGGGAGAGAACGTGGTAGGAAGCTTTTTTCACAACTCATAAACTCTTGAATCTCTCTACATCATAGCTGTCTCTCCACAATAGAAAATATGTAATAGCACCCCTATTTATAATACTACAAAACCAATATTGACTAAAATCTAGAAAACCTATTCCTACATATTTTTGGTTGTGAATCCTAATTAGACATAAATTAAATAAACTAGTAAATACCATATCCTAGATGACGTAGGAATACTAATTAGTCTTGGTTTAATTTTCAAGAGCCTCCCTTAAACAAAGATATTCAAACTTGAGCATGTCATGAGTAACATCAAGTTTTGTAGAAGTCAAGTACCATAGACTCTCCACCAATTCCCTAAATATATGCAGCATCAACAAAATTACGAGTATCATCTTTGGTTAACCTCAATTTCTCTTCAATATTTTCCATATATGATTTGGCTTTAACCATGGTAAATCCCTTCAAAATATCATCAATGTATTTTTTCTTTAATTTGAAACCATCTACTTCTCCAACTGCTTTGTGGGTAGTCTTGTACACCCAATCAACTCCAATTGGCAATTTTATAGGTTGTACAATAATATTGTTAACAAACAGTTCGTCATACTCCTTGAGACATGCAATTTCGAACAATGGCACGAAATCAATTGCATCTTCAATATCTATTGCCATGCGTTGTTGTGGTTCTGGATCCCAAGCTTTTTTGCCTCAAACTTGGGTGGATCATTAGAAACTTTCTCTTTATGAACCATCTTGCTTCTTTCATTACTCGATTCATCTCCAATACCATCAAATAATTTTTCTGGTGAAACGCCATCCTCTTTTGGATGAACATCTCTTGCAATCAAATCATCATTTTTATCAACCGCATGAATTTTTGAAAGAACAATTTGAATATTATTTGACTTTTCTTTGCATTCGATATAATTTATATCACAACAAAAATTACATGTACCTTCTCTTCTTTTCTCCTTTGTTTCTGAGTTTTTGCCTTCTTGATTTATTATCGTCGTCTTTAATGTGTCCTCTTTTTCTTTTGGTTGATCATTTTTTCTTGTAATGCCTCCTCCAATGTCTCATCTTTCTGTTGATTCAATGATCTCTCATGTGTCACCAATTCACCTTCTAAATCATCAAGTCCGTGAGTGCTAAGATCTTTGGTAGCCTCAAGAGTAACTTCCTTCTTGTTAAACTTTATACTGAGAGACTGAAATATTTTTTCAACAATTTTAACTTCTTCCAATACTTCTCCATTGGTCCTTAGACTATTAACTATTTCTTCAATTCTTGTAAAAAAATTCTTTGATAGACTCTGTTGGTCTCATACGAGCCCACTCAAATTGACCCCTAAATTGTTGCAGTTTCTTCTTCTTTATGTCAGCAACTCTTCGATATGACTTCACGAAGATTGTCCCAGCCTCCTTTGATGACTTTACATGCAAATAATACATACAACTCGACTTTGATGGCGAGATAATAGTGTGCCTTATAATCTATATGTCTTTTCTTCTCCAATTCCGTAGTTATATCACTTGTCAATGTTGTACCTTCGAGGGTTCATCAAATCCTTCATCATGGTAGACCATAATCCAATAGCCTTAAAAAAATTCTTCATCTGTTGATACCAAGTTTCAAAATTATATTTGCCATCAAACACAAAAACGGAACAATTAGGTAATAAAGTATCCATATTTTTTGGATCTCCTACCGGCTCTAACAGAATCTCACACAGACTCTGGTACCAATTTGAAAGATTGAAATACCCAAGAATAATTTAGGCACAAGCAAAAAGACTATATAGAAAGATTTATCAAATAAGGAGAGAACGTGGTAGGAGGCTTTTTTCACAAATCATAAACTCTTGAATCCCTCTACATCATAATTATCTCTCCATAATAGAAAATATGGAGCAATATCCCTATTTATAATACTACAAAATCAAAATTGACTAGAATCTAGTCACCAACACCACTACCTAGGAGTACATTTTAGCCCCACTCTATGTCTATGATTGACATTTTAGCTTTAAGAAAGTGAAAGACAAAATTTGGCAAGAGAGATGCAGATGTAGGATGTGGGGCACTACAATTGGTTGAAACACCAACTTAAATCTTGGTTCTGACCAAACAGCAGAAAGAAAAACCCCAATCAGGAAAGCAACGTGAGAACTGAAATCTGTAAGAAAATTCACGCCTTCTGTTCATTCTTTATTATCAAGAATTACTCTACCCCATCACACCAAACATCACTATTTTTCACCAATTCCACAATCACAATCCCATAACTTTTTTGGTATACATATATTTAGTGTTTATACAGTGGGATGAGATGATAAAGATGGCAGCAGTTTCAGTGGGGAATGGGAATGAGGTATGGAGAGCTCATGGAACAATGGCTATGATACAGCTACTGTATGGTGGGTACCATGTTATTACCAAAGTGGCTCTCAATGTTGGAATGAATCAAATTGTCTTCTGCTTATATCGGGATCTTCTTGCTCTCTCCATTCTTGCCCCTGTCGCCTATGTTCGCGAAAAGTTAGTCCCTTTTTCTCTATGTTGCTCTTGTATCTATTATCCAAGAATGTATCTATCTATTTATGCAGACATATTGTTTTAGTTCTAAGCATCTTATTGGGTAGATTTCAGTAAGCATCTTATTGCTCACTAGCATAGGTATGGGGTAAATCTGTCTTGTATTGGGTAAACCTATTTACCAAGATGGACCAAATGAGCTTACACCAAGTTTTGCAGCTAGGATTTGGACCTAGAATCCCCAGGTTGTTATGAACCAATTTTTGCAATTATATTTGGTGGAAGATTTTTGCATTGATTTATTTCTTTTTGATCAAGTAAAATGCAATTTTATTATTAATGGGAAAAACCTCCAGTATCCAAGAGCCATATGAGAAAGGTAGAGAATGTACGGAGAGATAGCGAAAGACACCCAATCTTATATACAAATAGGAACCTCATGGGTGCACCAGAAAGACATTAAAATAAGGAGGGTATTCCTCCAATGTGTGAAATCAAGCTCTTCCCATTCAAATCTCTCCTATTTCTCTCCCTCCATACTGTCCACATAAGTGCTACTGGAGCAATGTTCAAAGCCCGTTGTCTTCTCTCTGGTCCTCTAAAGGCCCACTTGAATAGTGCATCCTTCATAGTACCTAGCTCGGTACATTGTACCCCGGGCCATCTTAAGATCTCCAACCATAGACATAATTCTACATGCAGTTAGATGATCCATGTCCTCTCCTGAGTGTTTACACATAAACATCAACTAACATATGTGATCTCACTCTTCCTCAAGTTTTTGTCCGTCAGAATTACACCTCTAGATGCCAAACCAAGCCAAAAAACATACTTTTTCTGGCACCCTAGGGATCCAAACCGATAAATGAGGGCAACTCCATTTCTCTCTAGCTAGCAACTTGCAGTAGTCTTTATACTGAGAATCATCCACTGCTCGCAAACACCCATTTCCAGGAATCCTGATTGTCTACCATTAAAGTTTGTTTATAGAGCAAAACTCTATTATCTCCCAATCTTGAAGGTTCCTTCTAAATTTGAGATCCCATGTAACGCTCCCCTCATGTAATCTCCAAGCTTGTTGCATTGTCATCTCCTTTTGACACGAAATGTTTTAGATGTTTGGAAAAGTAATCAGCAACATGTTGTCCTCATACCACTTGTCCCCCGTAAACTAACCCTGCACCCTTCCCCACCCCTAATGAGATACAACCGTTAAACTCTTTTTATCCCTTCATAATATTCCTCAAAAGGTGTTTGCATTGATTTGTATATTAAAGAATGTTAAAAGTTGTGGAAGGCATGGACAGGCAGATGAATACTTAATAACAGATGTTATTCGTAGTTAATTCATGTTCCGTCCTTTCTGCTATTCATGTTAAAAAATATTATTTCTAGATTTACTGAAACTCATTTTGCTACAATGTCTACTAGTATGTGTTTATGACTTATGAGAGTCTGGTCGACTGCCTGAGCTTGTTTACCTCATGCCAACCGGTGTTGCATCTTGAGTTTCTGTAGTAAAAGCTAATTTTTGTCTTAAATGTATGGTTAGTTAATGTTTCATAAAAGACTTATGTTGTTATTTTCATCTTTCCTTTATGTGCTTCTAGTTGACCATTTTGATGGTTTAAGTTAATTTCTGAATTCAGTTTGAACTTATTGCGTTCCATTGCTAATTGACTTGGTAATCCACTATGGTTACACCTGAAATTATTCAGCTATTCTCCCATTTGAAGATTTGAGAATGAAACCCTATAACAGTATGGACTCATCACAAGCTCTCAAAATGAATGCTGACTTGCTTATGTTGATGTGTGAGATGGATCTAAAGAAAGAACTATTAGATTCAGTAAAATGGCAACGAAAGCCCGATTGAGGGTCTTGCTGCTCAAGAATTTTTTTTTAGTGAAGCAATTTTCTTCGACAAACATAACATATGGATACATTCTTTTTAAAAATACTCATATCATGCGTATACGTTCTCGGACTTCACATAAATAATTCTTTGATGATATTATGAGTAATATTTCTTTTACTTGAAATTGTTGCTCATGCCTCTAGCTTTTGCTCTCTCATTTATTATCTGATATCATTGTTTATACATATTTGCTTAAATGTGAAATTCATTTCTTGCTTTGTGTTAGTCCTCTTTGCACTACTTGAAACACTTTTTTTAATTTTTATTAAATGTCAGCATCTAAAGCATTTTTCAAAATTTTGAAGTTCTTTTTTAAATTAATTGCAATATCAGAAAGTATATGGTGCAACACTAATAATATTTCCTTCCATTCTATGTCTAGGCGGTCGAGAATTCCTTTAAATAAGCGGCTTCTACTATCATTCTTCATTCTAGGATTAACCGGGTAAGTTTGATGTGCCTACTGTTCTGAGTAGATTTGCGTGATTAACTTGTATAATTCTTACACTGAATAAAAACCTGATATTTAGATATTTTTCTTGTTTCTTGGCAACTGCAACAGTATTTTTGGGAACCAACTTTTGTTTCTTTTTGGTCTTGGATACACAAATCCAACTTATGCTGCGGCCGTGCAACCAGCAGTACCAGTCTTTACATTCATATTTGCAGTATTGATGGGGTCAGTAAGAAATCAACCCCTTTTCTTTGAATTCTGTATCTGTGCCTCTTTCACTCTAAATTCATGTATATTTCTGTAATCAATTGTGGATAATTTTGTACTGGAAGTTGGAGAAGGGGGACTTGGAATCTTGTGTCTCTTTAGGATGAAATGCTATGAGCTGATATTATTGTATTCTTCAAGAAAACCTGAAATGGCTTTCTCTAAATTGAATTAGTAATACACGACACCAATTTTCACACCTAGAATGAGAATCGGAATTTCCATAAATATGATACTCTGTGTCTTACAAGTGTATGGCAGTGAGTGTACGGCAGTGGGGTTAAAACTTTTATAGTTAATAACTGTGTTTTCAATATTATTTTTGGATATCTACAAACTTTTATAAAGGATTAGCTATAAAAAAGTTATATAACAGGTTCATCGGATGAGATTGCTCTGCGTACAGAGTAAGATAACATGTTTGGTGTTTATATGAAGTTCCACTATTATAGTTCTATTGCAGTCAAAGTAGTATAGATGAATCAGTTCAGCCACTTTAAAGATGGTGGGAATCCACATAATTGGTAGATATAGGGGCACTTTACAGGAAAATATGAACATAGTTGTTTAAAGGGATGCTAAACTCTCTCGCCGTTGACTGCTTCTTAAAAAAGAAGGAATCTATGCAGTTATGCACATTGTATTGCTTCCTACATTTTCCACCAAAAAAATTGGTTTCAGAACAATTTCTGGGATATTTTCTGAAGATGTAAGAGAAGACCTGCTAACTATTCTTGTCTTGAAGCATTTCATTTATTTAAGGAGAGTGGTAATCAAGGTATCCATTCTTTTATTGCTATTTGACCTATTTACTTGTGACATTTTGCAGTTTTATCATTTAGTTTTAGTAATAAAAGCATGCTAAAATTGACACCCTTGATACTCATCTGTAGATTCTTTGTTATTCTTCTCTGCTTGGCAATCTTGTCGACGAAGTGGCTGTCATCCTTAATCTACCATCTTCTATTTTGTGTATTTTCATGTATTTGCACATCCAGTTGTCTGTTGTAGTTGATGATCTGTTCAACTTTACTCTTAAATGTAATTTTATGCAGTACAGAAACAGTGAAGCTCTTTACAGTGGAAGGTCAAGCAAAGGTTGGAGGTACAATTGTTTGTGTTTCTGGGGCTATTTTTATGGCCGTCTTCCGTGGACCTGTGGTTTTTGGAAACAGAGACTCAGAATTCATAGGCCATAGTGATATAAGTGCTAGGGGTCAGCCAGAGCCCACCGGATGGTTAATGTCAAGATTTCTGGAGTTGGGGTTCGATGATTGGCACCTTGGAGTTTTATGCTTAATAGGAAACTGCATGTGCATGGCGGCATACTTAGCCATTCAGGTAATTTGGTAAAATTTTCCCTTTCATTGATTCCAATAGACTCGATGAAAACAAGACATAGTAACCAAACTTAAAAGCTGCATAGCGATTTATACCTGCTAAAATATACAACAGTTTTAGGCCCATTATCCACTGAGTTTCGAACCGTGAGCCAGTCGGCATCGCCACTGGCCTCGGGGATTTCTTGGTTATGAAAAAAGTAAATTTAAAAAAACAGGTTCTATAGTCAATGAGACAAGGACCACTTCCTTGAACAACATGTGGCTAATGTGATTTGGCATGCTTTTGTTGAGTACATATGCTCGTTCCTAAGATTGACAGTCTGAATTCAACGAGACCCCTTGACACTTTGTTACTTTAGGGATGAAAATTTGGCATGAGACTGAAATTACGGTAAATTGTGCATGAATGTCAATGAAAACAGGGTTTGTGAACCATTAATTTCTACTGATCAGACCAAAGTCACCAAACACTTATTTGACACCTTCGAACTTAATTTTAGGCCTCTTCTTGTTTGATTGCAAGTGATGCTGGGTATTTAGATCTTTGATTATTATATGATTTAATAAAAAAAAATAATAGCTTTGTTTGAAAAGAAAATGACTGTATTAGTTTCTAACCAAAATAATCTATATTTGGTTGGTGCACAATGTTCATTGTTAGATACTTTAGACTTTGGCATTGTTGAAGCATTATCGGGAAGACCCTTGACCTTGTCTGATAAAAACTATTCTGTTTGTAATGTTCTCGAATATGCTGAGTTGGCTGAATATTAAGAATTTTTCAGGCTCCAGTTTTGGCAAAATACCCTGCGAGTATATCAGTGACAGCATATTCCTACTTTTTTGGTTGTCTTTTAATGATAGCAACAGCCTTCTCGATGACTAATGAGTCAACAGACTGGAACTTGACACAATCGGAAGTTTTCGCTGTGTGCTATGCCGTAAGATTCTCTTCATTCCCTTATAGTTTCTGTTCTGAAGCAGGTTTTAATTACTGTCTTTGTCCCTAGTTTCAAATTATAATGACATGTCAACTAGAAAAGATATAAGATACATTAAGCTGCTGCAATTTCAAGAACACCATGCCTGATCGATATATGATTGAAATGGATTATTGAATATGCTATGGTTTGGCTCAATGGGTCAAAGAGCAGCAGTGAAATTCGCTGCAGCCTCCAAATGGATAAGTGTTCAGCTTGCTGCCTCCCGCTTCCCTACAGAATGTCTTGAAAAGTAAATGTGCTGGATTTCGGAGGGCAAAGAATTCCTAAATGAATCGGTTCTCTATCTCTTTGGCATCTAGGTCTATTTCTCTTTTATGTTCTCCATATTTCTATCTTCTCCGATCATAGCATTTGAAAACAAATTATGGATGCATCTCTTTTATTTCCCTTGCTCCAACCAAGAAGACAGGAATAAAAAGTGATGATTACTCTTATTCCCTTTCTTTTGTCTTTTATATCAATTTAACGATATATCATAGCTCTTGAGCCTGATCTTCAATTTTGATCACGCGTGAATCAAAAGGTTTTGTGTAGATATATGACTGTCCTTTTAACTTTTGCTACGAGTCCCTTCCTATCAGAGTATGAGTTCAGTTTTTTCCATATCTTTTCATTAATAACGTTTCCGCCATAGCTGCCCTTGTCAACTTTGATTCCTCTTAAGCAACATGCCCCCACCCCCCCCCCCTCTTTCTTCGTTTTGAATTTTATATCAAAGTACTTCTATTTAAGAAGAGAGACGTAAGTTGATGAGGACAATATGTTTTCAATTAAATAGGAAGACAAATCAAGTAAATTAACGATTTACATTTTCAATGCAGTTTGCTTCTGCAACAATTCCCTTTTTAGGAGAAAGTGGAAATGCTGTATTTATAACATAAAGTTGTGAAGGAGCAATAGCTTCTTAATGCTAAAAATCTAGGTGGGTGAGAGGATAATTCAAGCAGAAGGCAATAGCTTATCTTCAAATTTCAGTTTGATCGTACTTCTCTTAGCCATTTTGATGCTATTGCGAGGCACAATGTCAAAAATCACAAGGATATAAAATCATTAAGGAAACCCGGCTCATCTTGTGGATGGAACAAAATAGTATAATTAACATAACCGTGAGCAGCTATGTTGCTCGGACTCTCCGAAAATTTTGCTGGGTGCGTATCGGATCCTCCATAAATAGTGTATTTTTGAAGGATCCGACACGGGTGCGGCATCATTTTGGAGAGTCTGCGCAACATAGGTGAGTAGGCACTCATAGATGATAATATGAGAGAGGATAACTTGAGATGGTTTGACCATAGCCTACAACTGGGAAACCATGATGAAAAACGAAATTGTTTTCAAGGATCTACCATCTCGAACCCATGCAGGCATAGCGAAAAATAGAACACAATAGAAGCAAAAAGTTTATATAGGCGAATACAACTAGTTGAGATTAAGGCATAATCATGTTTGTATGCTTACATTAATTCCAGATTTTGATGGGAGTCCTTTTAGCCTCTTATAGATTTGTATATCATTAGAAAATGTAGAGAACCTCTAGTATTATAGAACCCAAATTATTGAATATTGGAACGAAACCGGTCCAAATGGAGCAAAATGGATGTTGAGGTTTCATATAGCCAACACCAGTTAGCTTGGGGTTGAGGCGCAACTGTTCTTGTAGTAAATCTGACATAAGCACTGCATTCTCACTGCCTATGTTATGAAACAAAGCTAATTCTATTCAACGTGAATAAGGATTCTACTGAAGATAGGGAGGAGCTACGCTTTAAGTTGTGGCTTTCTTTCAACTTGAAGCTTAGTTCCTTCCTATCTTACCAGCAGAGGATATGCCTTGAATTATACTAGTCTATCACTGATGTGCATATAATGCGTGACTTATAGCATACAATCTAGTGTACAACTGACACTTCAACGGTCTTCATGCTTTTCTTCCCTGGTATTGCTATCTAGAGTTCCAATCATCGTTGACTACTTAGTAATGGCAATTGATAGGGATTTACTGCCAAACCATGTTATGAATGCCAAAATACCTAATTAAGCTTATGTTAAATGATTCATTGTGGATCCTCTCTACCATCTGTATATCTCATCCCTTGTGGTTAGGATTTGGAAAAAAAGAAGGAACAGTGGTTAAGTTAGCGGAGAAAACAAAATAGTTGAGCTACCATAATTTCTATTTTTTCAGGGTATTGTTGCTTCTGCCCTGAACTATGGGATGTTGACATGGTGCAACAAGATTCTTGGCCCTTCTATGGTTGCTCTGTACAATCCACTTCAACCTGCTGCTTCAGCATTCCTATCAAGAGTTTTCCTTGGGAGCCCGATTTACCTTGGAAGGTTAGTGCTCTTATTTCTTTTGAGTCAGCATACTGCCGCCAAAAGCAAAACTTGTGCATTTTCATGCCTGTTATCATTTTCCTCTTTGTTATTCTTCACAAAATGAGGATTGAGGACTACAAAGGCGAAAGAGTTTTGAAAGCTCCTTCATCGGAAAATGAGCATATTCGTTTCATCATTTTATTCATACATCAAATTTGCTTTATTCAGAGATGTTTCTTGTTAGAAGTGCTCAAGTTTTGCAAACTTAGAGGATAAATAGTGCTCCGGGTTATATTTAAAGGACAAAGTTAAGCCTACCCCCAAATATAAGGGATAATTTTGGCTAAAAACTCAACATTTGACTATCTCATATAATCTTCTTTTTTCTATTTTACTTCTACCTTCTACTTATTCTTAGGCAAATCCTTTACTATAAAAACTCATGAATGTTATTTGCAGCATATTGGGAGGATTTCTCATTATAGCTGGGCTTTATTTGGTAACTTGGGCATCATACAGACAGAGGCAGGCAGCCATTGGAACTGTTCTTCATACTTCGCGGTCGTCAGATCCTCCAATCCAATATCAGCTAGGACATCTTTTCTCCCTTCCTACTTCCTCAATACCAAAGATCATTGATTAGATAGTGTTGTGGATATTCATATTAAACTTCCTTTACTTGATCACCTTCATGATCATTTGTACAATTTTATCTAGCCTTTTAACCTGCACTAGTCAGAAAGCATATAAACTCTTTCGACTCAGTTTTCAGTCAACGCTCTTTAATTGTTCCAAACGATTTTGTTACATAAATACTTCTTTTCATCAAATCGCGTTCTCTTTAACACTTGTGTTTAATTAAACATGGCATTGTCTACCGTATCTACTTTAGAACAGAGCAAAAAAAGTAAAAAATAATTGATGAATGGTAGCAACAATAGGCTGAATCTCGTAGATCATGGTAGAAAGCAATGTAAATCATTTAAATAAATATAAAGTTCGACACAAATTCAATATACTTTTAGTTTCAATAGCTTCAGTGTTACTCATAATGGATCTATATGGTAATACCCTAGACTTTAGACGGAGTCCCACATCGGCAAAACACAAGAGGGATGTTGAGTATATAAGTTAACATGGCTTAAACCCTAGCGACACGTTTTAAACTCGTGAGGGCCTAGGCCCAGAGCGGACAATATCACTAGCGGGCTGGGCTGTTACATATATCCTATAAATGTGCAACGTTATTATCAAAATATTCTAGATCTTCAGTCTTTTGTATAACGTAGTTGAGAAGCTCAGTACCTTGTAGGCTGTAGCTTACTAAGCTTAGTTTATAAAGTTAAAAGCTATATTTTTTACTAATTATCCTCGATTAGCCATAAGCACGTTTAAGCTGCACAAGATAGCTTAAACTGTATGCTTAGTATTCTTTAAGCCTGCTGACCACATGGTTGGGCTAAGTTAGTCCAAAGACACTCTTAACATGTCCGCTTTGGACCAAACCTATGTGGTTTTCCCAAAACGCTCCATGCATCAGAAGTATCACCGCACCTTATATATAGCTATTTTTCTTATCCACTTTAATGTAGGACTTTATTCGCATATCCAACACATGAAGACGGAACTTATTTGTGAAGAATGTCTAGTTGCAGAGGCAAGATAGCTGCTGGGAGCTGTTCTAAATAGGCCATTCATTGAAACAATGCAAAGAAGGTTGGTCCAAGGAAACTATTTACAAAAGTCAAATAATAATAAATGA
Source organism: Nicotiana undulata (assembly GCA_005239495.1). NCBI lineage: Eukaryota > Viridiplantae > Streptophyta > Magnoliopsida > Solanales > Solanaceae > Nicotiana > Nicotiana undulata. The sequence goes on from ML261069.1 coordinate 61,746, forward strand.
ATAAATAAATAAATAAAGACTACAGATAAAGTCCTATATGGTTGTGTGTTCTTTATACAACTTTGTATATTGGCTCAAGAAGTCAGCAAGAGCTCATGATTTTCACAAAACAAGTCAAGGAACTGATAAGTGACCTTTATGTCCAAGAGATTTCCATGATGATTCCAAACACAACAAGTGTAATTTCTCAACAAATGGCTCCAAAACTTGTGACTCTTCTTCTGGTGCAAAGGCCATGCAAATACTTAGCTCCTTCACTGCCTCCTCATATTCCCTGATACAAGTTCATTTATCAAGATTGGGTTTTTATAATGATACAATACTAAACGGATTTAACTTATGTACGATAACAGTGTCAAAATTGGTACATTATCAATGTAAATTAACATATTCTAGCAGGTTACTTGTCTCACTTATTACTAAAGTCCTACAATTAAGGAAAAGAAAAGAAAATTTGCAGCGATGATCTGCGTTTCGTACCTACTATAGTACAACATCATGCCATGATCTCTCCTCAAAGACCAATTCTGTGGCTGCAGAATCAGCAATCTTTCTGAAGCCATAATAGCCAGCCTAAAAATGTATAATAACATCCCATACATTATGTCATTTAAGTGACAGAGATATATTATCAGGGGCGTATCTAGAGTATAGTGTATGGGTTCCCAGGAACCCAGTAGCTTTAGCGTAGACCTTGTATTTTAATTAAAAAACTTAATAAATATCTATAAATATGTAACTGTGAACCCAGCTATTATGGCATACTAATTTGAGATTGCAACAGGAACTCATAAACTTCAAATCCTGGATCCGCCTCTGTATATTATGCACAGAAATAATTAAATAAGTGTGTTAAACTAAAGGTCTAAAGCAGATGTTTTGATTAGAAGACAGTGGATACTATAAAAGAAAAATCAAGTCTACAGTGTGAGATCTTGTATTGTTGGCTTCTATATAATGTGTATATATCATTCTGTAGCAGGAGTATATAATGATAGATATGTGACAAAAAGTCAATCTGCATATCTATATGCTTTTTGACTTTGATAAATGAAGTAAAAATATGGAGTGGAGAGGAATTTTTCAAAACCAGGAAAGATGGCTGCAGTATCACAGAGTAAATGGTTATTTTTATAGAAAGTTAAATCACAATTCTCCCCATTCCAAGGTTGCAATTTAGCATCTTGAACCTGTAGGGACAACACAAAGCATAGCATATCAAACAATGGTAGAAACAAAGACACAAAAGAATATAAGATCATTACCTCAAATCTTGAGGCCGCACCAAATGTGCATTTGTACTAAAATTATCAGTAGACCTAAGGGGAGAAGTCAGCATTAAACCATGATTTGCTCGAGAAGCACATTTCCAGTGAAGCCTCTGAAGAAAAAGAATGTGGTAAGTATTGGCCATCTATTTTAAACGCGGCCTGGAAGTTTATCAGGAGAATTGATCTTACAATAAGATTTGCCAAAGCAATCCCAATAATATCTCGGTTTGTTGCAATCTCAAGCCCTGTCAGTGAATTGATATTAATATCTGAAGCCATTGATCTGGGGTCATTGACACACTTGCCGTTAACAATACCAAACAAGCTGCGACCAGAAGTAATCTTGAACAGCTCCTACAACAGTATTAAGATGTAGACATTTCAGCTCAATAAGGTTGTGGATTTTGATTAAGAAATATAGGCATGGTCCGTGTTTTTAGACAAACATGTTGGGAATAAAAGATTGGTGCATGGAAAAATGGAGGGAAGAAAGTGAAGCGAAAGTGAGCTCCCTTTTTGCATTTGAAAGAGCAAGTGTCCCTCGTTGAAAAGTGGACGTGCTTATATTGAAAAAACACTTCCCATGGGCTGGAAAGAAAGTAAACCTCGCGCCGTCATCGTCGCTCGGCTTCGGTTTTGGTCAAAGATTGATTGATTAATTTTTTCGGACAAAATTTCTTTCAATTATTTAATTAATCCCGCGATGCGGCCCCGTCCGTTTCTTTCCCGGATAATTTTAAATATGCCTGATCCCAGAATCTTTCGTTACGAAATTTTCTAAACTTCTTCTGCACAATTGAATTCCAATGTAGTTTATAGCCTTCAAGTGGTTCGCTCGGGTGCTTGAGGGGAATAATTTCCTTGAAGACACTGTGCATTCAGTGGGCTCGATTTATCCCGTAATATATTTACTGATTCTGGTTTCTGAAAATCTCCAGTTTCTGCCTTATTTATGTTTTTCTTGTTTCTGTTTTATGTTACAGAAATTTACCATATCGTAATATTATATTATAGTATTACAGATTACTAACAAAACATACCTGAGGATTTCCAGTTAGAGGCCAAATCAGAAAATCTTCTCCAACGGCGGATCCCACAATGGTCAAATTAAGTCTTCTACAAACTTCAATATAAACAACACTAAGCAAAATTGCTGCAAAGAAGGTAAGCACTATTTCAATTTGTGTCATAAATGGGTTGCAGAAATAGCAAAACTGATGATAATATTGGATTAAGAAAAGCAGATATACCACTACAATGTCCAGAACTAAGTGCTGAATGCAGGTATGAACACGTTGAATTCGCTGGAACAGATGACCTTTTGAAACCCCTTGACTTGAAAAGGACTATGTTCACTGCATCCAAAAGTTCAGCCAAATTGCATCCTGTTTCTCTTGGAGCTAACTCTGCTTCAACTTCCCTTGAAATAGCATCTAACTCAGCCATCCATTCATTCATGTTCTTTCCAGCTAGAGGCATGCTCTCCATACACGTCGACTCTAGTGATTCAAATGTCAATGAAGCAGATCTTCTTTCCTTTTGGATTGAATTAGCATCCATTTCACGGTTAAAAGCCATAAATGCCTCATCCTCAGTGGCGACATAAAGCAAAGCCTACATCCCATAATAGACGGTTTAAGTTCTATGCACTGACTGCAAAATGGTTTTATGCACAATCAGGTCAGTTACAAGTTAAGCACAGGGTCTTATGATAATTGACATATGTTGCTAGGACTTTCCGAAAACATCGATGGGTGCATGTCGGATCCTTCAAAAATAGTATCCTTTTAGAAGATCCGACACGGGCGCGACAACTGTTTTGGAGAGTCCGCACAACATAGTAATTGACAACCTGATAAAAATGGTAACTAACATGCTATAATAGGTTAAAATATACTAATGATGTAAAAACGCTTCATACCAATAGTGTATATAACTTAAATCCTATAATGAGACCAAACGTGCCAACATAGTAAACACAAGTAAGAATAAAGAAGATTTATGACAATCATCACAACTCATACCCAAACAATGTGTTATACAATCCCAAATTGGAAAATTAGATCAAGGGGAGACACAATTACCTTTGCTAGGGAAATATCTCTGTCTTTTGACTTGAAAGATATCTCCTGAATAAACTTTTTCCTTGCATCTTTTTGAACCTGCCAAATCGTAGAAACCTCAATCAATGCACTAAATATAAAAAAAGAGAAGACTTCAAATTTTCAGAAGGCGTTGAGTGGATTTAATAGTATCAGAAAGAAGAATAGTTCTGACCTCCTGATAAATTTTGGCTCTAGATGAATATCTAGAAGAAGCCAGAGGAAAAATGCTTAACATGTTCTTCTTGGGTGCATTTGTACCTGGAGTAACCAATTTCCTCCATCTTCCTTTCTCATTCGGGATCCGACCACCAAAATTATACCTGATGATTGTAAATAACAAAGGGTTTGGGAATTGCCTAGTACTAGAACCAATACACAATGAAACTAAACAAGCTCATGTCCTTGAATCCGTTTCAGGGGACATCATAAAATTGAAACGATACAGAGAAGATTAGCATGTCATAAGATAATACACAAATCGAGAAAATGTCCTTAACTACAACTACATATTCAGTGTAATCCCACAAGTGGGGTCTGGTGAGGGTAGTGTGTGCGTAAATCTTATCCCTACATTGTGTGAGGTAAAGAGACCGTTTTTGATAGACTCTTATCTTAAAAAAAAAAAAAAAAAGAAGAAGAAAAAAACATAGCAAGTTTGAAAAAAAATAGTTGTGAAGAGCAGTGGCGGATGCAGCATAGAACCTACGAGTTCAACTGAACCCATAACTTTCGACGCGGAGTAAAAATTTGTATGTGAAAATTCATTAAAATTGTAAAAATAGTAGATATGAACCCATAAATTTAAAAATACAATGAGTTCAATTTTGAAAGCCTTAAAATTGAACCCATAAGATTTAAATTCGGGATCTACCGCCACTTTGGAAATAATGGAGAAAAGAAACAGTAGCAACAACAAAATAATATGATAGCGGACAAAAATGTCCTTGTAAAAGTAAAACAAGAACCAAAAATCATCAACAAAACCCTGTTGAATTCTTGAAAAATAACCTGCTGAAAATATCTAAAGAAGCCATAGCTGCTGAAGAATGTGCACTGCTCACACCCTTTAATTTGCAATGATGCATACAGCATTTTCTAAGATTGAAAACAGAATGTTAATGATATAAATACTTAAAAGAACAAGTAAAACTATCAGAAAACAACAAAGATACGAGTCAAAAGAATAGTTCAAGAAGATGGCTTAAGAATAATAACTAGACATGAGCTGACGATGATTAATGCAAGTTAACTCAAATTCCTATTATATAACCATAAGCTGAAGCTGACGTGCTACTATTTAATTAGTCTATTTTATTAGTCACTAATTCCTAAATTTCCATGACATTGTATGAAAATAGTACTTACTTTGCCATATATCTGCTCTTTGTTAAAACGAATTGCTGTTTTCTCCCTCTTCTTTTCCCTTCCTTATAATTAATGATGATTAATTAATGAAGATAATGATGAAAACAATGTGTCCTATAAGTTATTAAATTTTCAGAGCCGCCAAGTTAAAGGTGACTCTACGAGCCTACGAAATACTGCTAATTGCCAGCCAATATCTCTAATAAACTATAATTGTTTGATAGAAAAATCATTTGTTAATTAAGTTATTCATATGAAGACTAAGGTGTAATAGCGTATGTTGCAATTCTAGTAGAGTATTTTGACAAATTTGGAGAAGAAATATTCATTTTATTACCTAAATATTATATGCATTAGCCATTAAGTCGTTGATTTACACTGAATATTACAAAGGCATAGTAAAACTTAAGTAATTCTCAATTTTTTATTAATTGTCAACTAAATAAATGATTGATATATATGGTCGAAATTGCGCATATACAGAATCATCTACTTCATAAACATTTTAACATATCATATAGTTTTATCAATTATTAAATGTATAATATGTTCTATAGTTCTAATAAATTCATCTACCATATCGTGATGATTCAATTATTACAGAGTACTGGCTAGGATTATACATGTCTTATACTCCAATGCCACACAAGAGGGGTGATTTGTGTGATGTCTAATTTTCGCGTGCACTGATTATAGAAGGGCCTGCTTCTTCTATGTGTTCCTTATAATATTGTTGCGGAAATTGTAAATGCGGAAAGTAAAGAACACAAGTATTTTTACGTGAAAAACACCCGGCTCAAAAGGTGAAAAACCACGACCTACTACTCAGTAGGATTTTCCTCAACACGTCACTAAATCACTGAGTCAAAACAGCATTTACAAAACTCTTTGTAAACCTAAGGATTACCTCTAATCCGGTTATAACAACTAGCCTCTAAGTCTAACTATTGCGACAACCTCAAGTTAACTCTAACTTGAATACTCAAAGTACCTAATACAATTGCCTCTAGATAAAGCTGAAAGGTACAATTTGAAACGCTCTACTACAATTGAATTAGAATAAAAGACAGACACTCGGAACTGGTTCTTCTATCTGGTTCATGTAGTTTCAGGTTCGCACACTTGAATCATACAAGAATTGCTTGCAAAATGCCTTGCTATTTTGCTCTAAACTCAGCGGTAACTTCAGCGTTTGTGCGTACCTGTAAAATGAGAACATCCTGCAATATATAAAGTTAGTAGAATGAGAAATAACTAGAGTTTTAATGCTACTCTTTCCTGGCGGAAGAGTTCTAGTTATTTTCAACTTCTAACTCCTCCCTTATCTGGATAAAGTTCTTTTCAAGTAAGGAGTGTTTCTCCTTATCACTTGCAACCTTTTTCGATCAAGAGATATCTGATATAACAACTTGAACCTGCACGTGCATCCCTTATGCTCGAATCTTCCCGTGTCTCCATACATTATATATGGATCTGGCTCATACTTGAGTTCCTTTGTCCATCATCAAAAGAAACTTCACTTGGCCAACATAAGTAATATCAGTAAATGTCCCATACAATGGTTGTTAGTTCAATTCCCATAATGATTACTTTCTTCTACCCCTTTCTTCCGCCATATAACGGGAAAAATCGAAAATTAGAAGAGAACATATCAAAGTACCAGTGTCATTTCTATATATATATATATATATATATATATAGTAGACAGCTCTATTAAGAGCCTAAATTTGTTAAAATGATGATTCAAATATGATAAGATCCAGTTTTTCTGTCCAAATACTGCTCAGGTTACTAGTGTTTCTTTTTTATGAGTGTCTGATTTGTTACTAGTGAGACAAACGTTTATATATAGGTACTCTCTTCAATGTTGAGTTCCAATATATAATCTTTGCTCCTTTTGTGTTTGGGCAGAAGGCAAAAGCAACTAATGTTATTTTTAGTCACGATAAATCTTTTGATATAATGTTATATAAAGCTCCGCTGGGAACCCATCTTTGTGTGTAACTAGCAATAAGAAAATAAAATACAAGGAAATGGGGATCTGCTGTGATGTTATGATCATGTTGAAGTGTCAATTTTAGCTCATGAAAAAGTGACCAGTCTCATCTAAATATTATAAACATATTGAAAATTATTTTGATCAACATGTGAAGTTCAGTGGCGGAGGCAGGATCTACACGAATGGAATTCAAAAAGAAAAAAGTTAAAAAAGATTGTAGCTAGTGGGAATTAAACTATGACCTTAGAAAAGTTTTGAACCCCTTGACCACTAAGCTACACTTTTGGGTTTTGTCAAGGGGACTCAAAACTTAATATATAGAGATAAAAAACAGATTTTGTTATGAAACAAATAAAAGAACAAGAACAATATTGCAGAGAAAGAGAGAGAGAATTCTTATTGAATTTTGGGATCAATTACATTGGAATAGAACCTCTCTATTTATAAGGTAAAAAGTAACTTAGCCACCAAGTAACAAACCCTAAAATCTCTCTAGAATATAGACATTCACCATAATAGAATTCTATTTATAACACTCCCCCTTGAATGTCTATTTAATAGATAATGTGCCTCATTAAAACCTTAACTAAAATAAAACCCAATGAGAAAAAAATTCTAAAAAATAAAAAAGAGTACACATGTTTAAAAATACGCCTTTTGGTTGCCTCGTTAAATACCTTACAAGGAAATCCCAGTGGGACAAAACCTTATAAGGAAAAAAGAGTACAACACGTATTAAACTCCCCCTAATGAGAGTATCAATTCACATCCTTAAGCCTTCGCATTATCTTGTGCACTAGCTTCTTGGAGATTGACGTCGACAGAGATTTGGTGAATAAATCACACATATTAACTCCAATGAATATGTTGCAACTTGAATATTCTCGCTTTCATATTATCATGCTTATAGAGAACTGATAATTCATTTCACGTAACATTTTCTCAAATGTTTATCATCTCTCCCCCTCATATTAGAAAAGCTAACTTGCTTCCTCAACTTTGGGAACCCATCTGTGTGTGTTATGGTATTAATCAAAATATACACTGTACATAAATAATAATATGATGGAATTATTTGGTTCCTGACCCTGAACCAGTTGTGAGAGGAGAATGTAATATACTTTCGTATATATTGTATATCAAACTGATATAAATAACTTTGCTCTCATAAGAAATAGTTTAGCTACTAAATGGAGGCACTCAATAAATCAATTTGCTAAACCAACTGTGATGTAAACCAACTTATCAAGATAAACTATCTTGAATAAAAAAAATTGGAAATGATGCTCTAAATTAAATTATTGAGCAAGTTACCTCGCAAACAGCAGGTTGCAGGTTAATAATAATTGCACATGTAACCATCTCATAGATGCATCTTATGTGGTATACATGGCAGGTGAATGGGCTCATATTCACCTTTGATATTTCCAGCATTTATGGGATTCAATACCAATTTTAGTTGGTCTATTAATTAATAAGAACAAGCAATGTAAGAGAATTCGTAAAGAACTTTCTAGTTCTTCAATATTTACCCTTGTAAATTCTCTTTTATTTTTGCACATCATACTTAAATTGATATGGCTAAACCAATTATGCCAACTGAATAAATTATCAATATTGATAAAGTTCAGGTTTACACCATGACATGTGCAATTATCAATAAACTCCAAGTTTATTATGATATGGGTTTTATACCAATAAACATCTATTTTATTGTGGTATTCTTTTATTTGTGTAGTACAAACTGGAGAATAAAACGAGTAACTTTAACATACATATTACCACGATACAAGTTGTAGTAATAGAAGATATTAAATCTTTCCTTTACTTATAGTCTCAATATAACCAACCGCTTTTGCGAATACTTTAGAAACTCAATAAGTTTCTTTGAGACTTACTACAACTCAATAAATTGACATGATAATCAATTGTATTCCTCCAAAATAGTAATAATTGGCTCTTCGAGAACTCCCAATTAATTTTGTACTACCACATATTCATCAACATGCATACGATGAATATATCTTTCAAGGAGAAAGTTATACCATTATGGTCATGATCAAAATCATTATAGGCAAGATATGTTGCTTCTATTACTTTTTCCATGTAATAATCGTATTGCCATAATATTTTGGCTAATCAAAATAGGTATGTGATCAATGATCATTCATGCCATAATAATGAAATTATTTTCTTATTTCATCTCAAACCTCCTTTTAGAGCTGAGCGTGGTATATTCACTACCACTAGCACGTTCATATTTTTCCAAGAATGAATATGTATTCATAAATCATATGTTGTCACATTCACATCATGAATGGATCATAGTCATCTATATGTGCTTTACAAAATCTCATGTCAAATAGATGACAAATATTACTTTCACAAAGTGGAGGATTATTTTAAGAATCCTTATTATCCTCACTACCACAATGATGACGATTATAATTTCGTCTCTTTCCACGTCCACATCCATTGATACCTTCACGGTAATAGTTTTTGTCTTCTTTCAGACTTAGCACATATTTCTATCACAGTCTCTTAAGGGAATGAGAATTGAGCAAATTCAATGTGACGTGTTTCCACTTCTTTGTGTTCATAATCATAGATGAATTTGATCATGGCAAGACCTAGAAATTTTACCACTTGGGTGATTATAATTTCTTGCAAACTCTATTAGAGTTATAATCAATGTTTATTGTCTTTGCTTGTGTTTAAAATCAATTATAGAATTTCAAGAATTTAAAACAGAAAAATAAAGTAAAATACTTACCTTAAATCCAGAATTTATTCATGAAGGAAGTTCATGGAACAATTCACAATCATTATGCTCAACCCTAAAGCTTCTACTCAATTGGTTAGGGTCTCGTGCTGATAACGTGTTATGAAATAATAAAAGAACAAGAACAATATTGCAGAGAAAGAGAGAGAGGGAATTCTTATTGAATTTTAGGATCAATTACATTGGAATAGAACCTATCTATTTATAAGGTAAAAAGTGACTTAGCGACCAAGTAACAAACCCTAGAATCTCTCTTGAATATAGACATTCACCATAATAGAATTCTATTTATAATAGATTTTGTTTCATATATACAATGTAACTTTTCGGAGAAAAGGGGTTCGGGTGAACCCTCTTCCGCCCCCCTAAATCCTCCCCTGGTCGAGTTATAATCTATTGTTTAGCCCGACAGACAGTCCAACATATCTTGACTGTGAAAACTAACTAAGACGGGATTTAGTACCGAAATACCATGCACGCCAGACTGATACACACGTGTCAAAGCCTGTGATTTTCTTCGGTATTACTCTGTAACGACCCGGACGGTCGCTTTGAGTGTTGTATCCCCATTCCCCATTTATTGTTTATTTCATGCTAAGTTGTTGCTATGCAACTTGCCGGGATAGTTGGTTCGATTCCGAGGATGTTTCAGGATGAGTTGAGACACTTAGTCTCAAGGTTGGGAGCTTAAGTTGAAAAGGTTGGATGGATGTTGACTTATGTGTAAATGGTTCCGAAATGGAGTTTTGATGGTTATGATAGCTCCGCTGGGTGATTTTGGACTTAGGAGTGTATCCAGATAGTGATTTGGAGGTCCGTAGTTTATTTAGGCTTGAAATGGCTAAAGTTGAAAAATTAGAACTTTTGAAAATTGAGAAGTTTGACCGAGAGTTGAATTTATGGTTATCGGGCTCGAATTTTGTTTCCGGGAGTTGGAGTAGGTTTGTTGTGTCATTTATGAGTTATGTGCAAAAATTTGAGGTCAATCTGACTTGATTTGATATGTTACGGCGTCGAATGTTGAAGTTAGAAGTTCATAAGTTCATTAGGCTTGAATCGATGCGCAATTTGTGGTTTTAGCGTTGTTTGATGTGATTTGAATCAAGTTGTGTTTTAGGACTTGTTGGTATGTTTGTTGAGGTCCTCGGAGCCTCAGGTTTGTTTCGGATGGTTAAAGGATAAAAAATGGAACATGGAGGATTGTCAAGCCTGCTGGTGTGGAGTGTTTTGGTTTCCTTCTATGCGATCGCGTGGATAGGTCCGCGATCGCGAAGGATTGTTGGTCACTAATGGGAATTTGTCCTACACGGTTGCGAGGTGAGGTATGTGATCGCGTAGCTGGAGCAATTAATGAATCGCGAACGCGTGGGCTAAGCCGCGTTCGCGAAGAGGAAGTGAGGCAGCTGGGTTCACGTGTTTTTGTTCTTCACGATCGCATGAAGGTGGACGCGATCGCTAGGTCTAAGGAGGCAGTGCTTCGTATTCGCATGCGTATTGTCGCGTTTGCGTAAGGTTAATTTTCTGGCAGCTGAGTTTGTGCTTCGCGATCGCGATGCATTTTTCGAGATCGCGATTAAGGGATAACTGGGCAGAATTAAAAGTCTCAAAAATAAGGGTTTGAGTTTATTTCACAATTTGATTTTGGGAGCTTGATTTGAGGCGATTCTTGGTGAGACTTTCAAGAGAGTGATTGGGGTAAGTGATTCTTACTTAGTTTTGGTTAAATTCCATGATTATATCTTTTGTTTCATCATTTAATTAGTGATTTGGGATTAAAACAAATGGAAAAAATGGAAAAAACTTCTTATACCGAGTTTTGGGGATTTGAGCGAGATTTTGATATCAGATTTGAGTAATTTTTGTATGGTTGGACTCATGGTGGAATGACTTTCATCGGATTCCGAGATGTGGGCCCGGGGATTGACTTTTCGACTTTTGATTAAGAACTTAGGATTTTTATATGGAATTGATTCCTTTAGCTCGTGTTGATTGTGTCGAATTGTTTGTGGCTAGATTCGAGGAATTTGGAGGCCGATTATGATAAGTAGGGATTTTGACACCTTATTGGCACTCTTTTACTTTTGTTTTAGCACAATACTGTGTGCAGCCGCAGACTATGAAGAACCACTAGCAAATTTCCTTCGCAAAGTGTGGACCACACAATTATTGTGCGGCCGCAGAAGATGAGGTTCAGAGAGATGGCATTTTGGCTCCCTGGAGAAGTGCGGACCACACTATTATTGTGCGGCCACAGAGTTCAAAAGTATGACCGCACTCAGAATTGTGCGGTCCGAAGAAATCTCTCTGTTGATCGGCGCCCACCTGTACCACTAAAGAGTAGCAAGGCAAGGGTCAATGCAGCTTTTACCTGAGGGGTCGGGATCGATTTTCACAGGGATTTATGATTGTGGGAGTTGAATGACTAAATGAACTAATGGTGTGTCATGCTTTTAATTACACTTCTCATCAAAAGGTTTTTGCAATTATACTACGGTTTAGTCTAAATTAAGCTTTGAACTAGCTAACTAATATCTTTTTGATGGTTTTCTTAATTGATAAAGGGACTAGGGCTGTGACTTCCTCCTAGGTGAGTGACTAACGGGTCTAAAATTGAGAATGATATTGTGAAATGGGGATAAATGGCATAACCTCATGCTTAGATCCTCACCCACTACCTCTCGGTAATATGGGTGACTTTGCCCAAAGTGGCTTTCTCAAGCACAATTGGGTGTTTCAATGGATCACATGAATTGGCTCAAATCGGGTGTAGCTATCTCTAGCATCCACCCTTTTATTGGGGCTATCAATATCTTGAATGTGCCCCAATATTTTGTTAGCCTAATTACCTTGATTTGGGTCATCTTTCTCAAGAGTAACCCTAGTCATTAAGGCTTAAATTAGTGTTTGCAACCACTAATTATGAGATTTATGCACAAATTAAGCTAAAAACCAAACACCCATACACAAAATCATTCTATAATTGAAAACCCATTAATTACCCACATTAGGGTTGGGTCACAACCCTAGCTTAAGGGTCCAGCTACTCATATTTGAAGAAGAAACAAAAGTAGAAGATGAATTTAAGCTCATAATTGTAAATTACAAGATAATAATTGAAGAAGTATGGTCAAAGCTAAGCTAAAATAGCTCAAAATAGCTAAAAGTATTGTTTACGTGTTCTCCAAATGGCTGATACCCTAAAAAATGAGAAAAAGATCTATTTATACGTGGCTGAAAATACTGGACAAAAATGTCCCTACGAAGAATCCGCTCCTAGCGTATTTTTGAGCGTTGGGGCGAAGAGGCTTCTGCTGCAGCAGATTAATGGCCACTGCAGCGGTCTTGAACTTTACAGCTTTCTGATTCTTCCTTTCCGCGCGCAGCGGATAAATAGAACGCTACAGCGGTGGCTGGAACACGACAGCGGAATAATACCGCTGACCGCGGAATCGTGAATTCCCAATCCTGCCTCTGAAGTTTCTCAAACGCGTCCAGCAGATAAATGGGCGATGCAGCGGTAAGTGGTGCGGACAACGCTTTGGATAGCCTTAAAACACCTCTCCGAAGTTTGGCCAGCGAGGTAACAGACAGAAATCCGCTACAACGGAGTGACAAACGTTGCAGCAGAATTGTGAGTGTTGCAGCGTTTCTACTGGGTTCAGGGACTTTGCAATTTTTGCTTCTTTTGAGATCATTTTGGATCAATGTTTACAAATCAACTCAATTCCTGCAATTCAAACAACTTGCATCAAAATGTGGGATTAATTAAGCCAATTGTTGCCTCAAAACCTAAGAAAATTGGAGTAAATAGTAGTACAAATCACTAGTTATCAACTCCTCCAAACTTAAGTCTTTGTTTGTCATCAAGAAAACAAAATAACTCCCACCTCCGTAACAAGAAAAGAGAAAGTATTTCAGCCATTAAGATGTGATTCATGAAGCTTCAATTGGGACTAACGATGATCCTCAACACAAATGAATTATTGACAAACTTTTGCAATGATTTCTAGCGCACTAGATCTAACGTGACACCAAAGCTTCTAGAGTTGACTAAGGTTGTCATAGAGCTTCTCTCTTTCACCTCATTCATTGTGGATCCCAAACTCTTCTTCCTCCACTTTCCTAGGCTCAGCTCACCATAAAGAATGACTCACAAAATTGGGTTTATCATGGGGTGCTCTCTTCACTAAAAAAGGAATGCCTCAAGTCCGACCTTTCGTACCATAGGCTTGCCCCTCGTGTAAATCACCACTAATGTAAGTTCACTCAACTTGAGATCCTATAGGGCTTTGTCGGGATGTAATGGAGGCTTTTTGGATCGAATTTGGTCATAATGAACTTTGGTAGAACATCTTCCCTTAAGCACTCCAATTTTTCACATTGTTGCACATTTTAATCTTGACTCTTTGAGTCACACATTTTCCTTGGGGAATTTAGAGAGCCTTATAGTCACTCTTTCTTTTACTTTGGGCACATTTTCCTCCCTTTTTCTTTCTTTTCCATCATTTCAACCTCTTTTTCAACCCTTTGCTTTTTCTTTCACCCTTTTTCTTTTCCGTTTTTGGTTCATTAGGCTTTTTAACCTTTTCTTTGGCCCATTTTTTATAACCAAGCCTTTCATCACTATGCTTTTCCTCGTCTCTCCCCCAAACTTATGATTTTTTGCCTATTCTTCATCAAGAGTGCTCAAGGAAAGAATGGGTGCCAAGAGAGGGTTTGTTTTAGAACGGATGAAGGTTAACAACGTGGTTTTTGAACAAATCGGCTCAGGCTCAAAAGGGGTTGACTAGGGATATTGTCAAGGTAGGCTAAAGAGGTCTTTCAATTTTAGTAGGGAGTCAAATAAATCCTATGATCATCTCACAAGTCGAGCTCACTTAAGATTTCGCCTAGACAAACACTCGGAGTAAGTTCTAGACTTTTAGGCACGACACTCGGGATATGTAATTTCAAACCTCACCTCACAAGTCTTAGGATTGCTAAAGAGTATCGAGTCGAGGGCCCACAACAATGTTGGTTCAAATTGAAAACTCAAATACAGCCATGAACACCACCTGACGACAGTTTTAGTCAACTCAAGACTCTAAAGGTCACAACTAGAAATAACCTCATTTGTAATATGTCTTTAACCATAAGGTCAAAGGTAAATATGTTGGTACCAAGTGAAGCTCTATTTGCACATTTATTTACTACTACTGAAACAAAAGAAAACAAAAACAAAAATAAAAAGAAAAACGAATAACTGACTCAATCCCTTAAGAAAGTCGTCACACCGTCTGTCGTAGGGAAGAGACACCCGGTTCGTACAATTTCCACCCCTAGAAAGAACCGTGGCCTTAAGAAAATCAGGGGCTTATTAACAACGCAAAAATAAAATAAGAAGTTACAAATTAAAAAGAAGCTACTAGAATGAAATAAAAAGTTAGCCTACAAATGGAAAAAGCTAAAGAAGTTATAAAGTAGAAAATATGAAAATCAAAAAGGATTATTTACAATAGGGGATGAATATATACATATGATAAGGAGGAGAATCTGAATATATACATACCAAAATTAAAAGTACGGAAATGTAAATACGAAAAAGAAAAAGAGTATTAACAGTTATTACAACCCAAAATCATCAAATTGTCTGAACTTACCAACTACCAAGTAGAGGCCACCCCCTCCAATAAAAATTAGCATTGTCCTTAATGCTATCAAACCAAAATATAAAATAGGGGAGGGGGTGAGAGAGAGTAAGAGGAAACTCCCTAAGGTGCCTCAGGCTGCATAGGAGAAGGGTCATCAGGGGCTGATGAAGAAGGCACTGCGCCAGTGGTGATAGGAGGGTCATGTGTCTGCATGGATGTCTGAACCTCTGGCTCCTCTAGCTGAATCTCCATGTCCTCCGTCTGGGGAATGGCACCTCTACGAACTGGAGCCAGTGGAAGGTCTGCCTCATTCACAATCGGGTCAGTGGGCCCTGACTCTCCTAGCAAAAGATCAATGGGGATGTCCCTCGCAACAGCGACCTTTGCCATCTCCTTCACTAAAGCTTTTTGAGTCTCCAACATCTTCTTCTGTACCTTCTTCGAATCATCCTAGGCCTTTTTCATTTTCTTCACATACTTGGACCAATAAGTGATCTCCTTCTGTTGCTTCTCCGGTGTCTCCATGATCTTCTTCTGGTTATCCACCACGCTCTTCAATGTTTCCTATAGAGTAGGAGGCAATGCAATGGTCGCCAGAGAACCGGGCTGCAACTGTAGAAGAAAGATCAGAAAGTCTAGATGAAGCTACCTGCAACCAGTTGGTGATACCAACTAGAGTCTGGGACACTTTCAGGGACGTCTAAGGATAGGTGGATGATGATGGCACTGAGACTGGTATGGGCACAGCAGGATCTGATGGAGGATCAGGGACAGCAGTAGTAGTGGGCCCCTCAGAAGGAATGGATCCTTCAGCAGCAGCGGAAGGCTCTGTGGCTGTGGAAGTACTAGGGGATGCAGAGGTGGAGGCTTTCCCTTTGTGCTTGGGGTTGTCTAACCCCTTCAAATGGTACCAAGAGAAAGTTGTCCGGGGCTTCACAAATGCATCAAAATCCCTCCCCTCAATCTCGTTGTCTCAGAAATACATAGTCAGGAAGTTGGGAAAGGGATAGGAGGCCTCATTCTTCTTCACAACTTGTTCTATCACTCTGCACATGATGTTCCCGACGTTGATCGGGATACTGTCCATAATATTCCCTACTATCATTGCCCTGGAAAGGGGCATATTACTGTCATGGAGTATGAGGTCTATCCTGCTGCACACAAATGTGGCCCATCCCTTGGCCTCAAAACTCAATGTACTACCTCCTGATGGGGGTGCCTGAAACCAACCAATCCGATGTAGTCCCGGGGATGGTTATGATTGAAGCCAACCACGGGCGAGCCAAATCTTTCTGATTCACCTTCTCCAAATACCGAGTCTTATCTACATCCCCGAAACCTGCATAGTCATTAAAAGCTCGGCCATTGTACAGAATTTTCTTGTTGCGAACTTTGGTGAGGTATGTGTCCTCTTTGGTGAAGGCCACATTTGTGTAGAACTCCTTCACCACGTTCTCATTTGCATCAACCACTTTGGCATTGAATAGGTCCCACCCCTCTCTTTCTAAGAACTGCTTCTTCACATTGGGATTCAGGGGTAGGAGGTCCTTGATGATGAAGGGCCTTTCCAGGATGAGAGATCTGTGGGGCCACCTTTCTCTAAACAAATGGTAGGCCGGTTCAGAGACAAACCGATCCTCCCATGCTGTGGGGTTTCTGGTCCGTAGAATACCAACAGTCTGTGCTTGAGTGTCCCCACCCCTTCCATCATCGGGACCCTCGTCTGAGCTTTCGAGGTTGATGGAAGAAGGGGCTGTTGAATAGCTGCCGACTGGGCTGCTGCACCTATGACCTCAGGAGGGGTGGCTGAATGACTGGAGAAGTCTTCAGAAGACTCTGAGCTAGTGGGCTCGTTGATGAGTCACCTAGGCTTTGATAATGCAGCTGCTAGAGCTGCCCCACTCTATCCCTCCGAAGCCTCCCGGGAGGGAAAGTACTCACTGGACTCCGACTCTTTAGGACTGGCTCTTTTTATCTTTTGTTTCTTCCCTATTGCTTGTGTCGGGCCCAATGGGTTTTGTTGCTTTCCTTTGCCTCGACCCCTTGAAGGGTCGCCTCTCCTGGGTTGCTTTTCAGGTCCACCTCTTGATCTCGCCAGTCTTTGCAAACATGTAACAACATTATTAATACAGTGTAATATAAGTCAATAAGTAGAGAATGAAACAGTGCCTATGTAACCAAACCACTGTCAGCGTAATAGAACCGCTGCAGTGGAATTAGGGGACTCAGACTACCCCTCTCTGAATCTATGAGACGCGGACCGCGGAAATCTGGACCGCTGCAGCATTTGGCCACCGCTAACAGTGGAAATTTGGTCGTTGCAGCAGAAATTGGAAAGCTCTAAGAGTTAACTCTCTGAATATGTTAAACGCGGACCGCATTTTGTTGACCGCTGCAGCATTAGACAGGATCGCTGCAACGAACTCTTCAAATTGGAAACATATGGTTTTGAACCTCTGCTGTCAGCGGAATTTTGAAATGATGCAGTGGAGGTCGTCAGCACAATACACTTAGGGCTAGGGTTTATCAAAAATTCAAAATCTTCACACAAATACCAAAATGACGAACCCTTTACCCACATAGGAACCCAGAAAGTATTACCCCAACATTGTAATACAACTTAATAATTCAATTTCAAAGATTAGGGTTGCACCAACTCAATACAAAAAGCAAAGAACAGAGAACAATAACTAAGGAAAATAAAAACATGAGAACATACCAATAATTGAAGAAAGATGAAGGATGAAAAGGATGAAATTAACAGGCTTAGAGGAGCAGTGAAAGAGTAAATGCACAGTGACTAGGTAGGGTTTGTGAGAAAATGAGTGAAAAGTGTAAAAAGTGAGGGTCCCTTAGTATATATACTAAGGAGATGGGACCCACGACCGCCTTACCTAGTGCGGCAGCGGAGTTTTATCGCTGACCGCGTTTTTGTTCTTTCAGACCTGCTGGACTTTCACCTTCAATGCCGCAGCAGAATTCTGTCGCTGCAGCGGAATGCACTACGTGGCCGTGAAAAATTGAACGCTGCAGCATTTTTGAGATTCAAAGAGCCTCAAGACATGTAGAACGCTGTCAGCGGTCATTTTTTGCTATAGCGCTTGTCCACCGCTGACACCGGATTTATGACCGATGTAGCGGAATTTTTCCACTTTGCTCAGATCCCATATTTCCACCTGCACTGCATCCACCAATTCCTACATCAACTTCACAACTGGTTAGCTCAAAAATCTATCCTACCAAAATCAACCAAAAAGAAAGAAAAGAAAAACACTTGGGTTGCCTCCCAAGAAGCGCCTGATTTAATGTCGCGGCACGACGCATGTTACCATATTCAAAGAAATTTCAGCAAAGCCACCACGTGGCTATCTTCAAATTTACCCAGATAATGCTTGACCTGATGCCCATTCACACGAAAAATCTCCCCATTCTTGTTTTTTAGATCAAGAGCACCATAGGGTGTAACCAATACCACTTCAAACGGGCCACTCCACTTGGACTTGAGTTTACCCGGGAAGAGACGAAGCCTAGAATTGAAACGAAGCACCAAGTCTCCCACCTTGAACTTCCCTCTCTTTGGCATATTTGTCGTGCAAGTACTTCATTTTCTCTTTGTACAAAGAAGAACGAGCATATGCATGGAATCTGAACTCATATAGCTCATTGAGGTGATCAACTCTAAGATTTGCAGTTGTATCCCAATCCAAGTTTAGCTTCTTCAATGCCCATAGTTCCTTATGCTCCAATTCCACCGAAAGATGACAAGCCTTGCCACACACCAACCCGTACAGAGACATACCAATTGGGGTCTTGAAGGCATTCCGGTAAGCCTAAAGAGCATCATCAAGCTTCCGGGACCAATCAGTCCGATTAGCATTCACTGTCTTGGCCAAAATATTCTTGATTTCACAATTAGACACTTCAACTTGGCCACTTTCTTGAGGATGGTACGGAGTAGACACTTTATGATTGACTCCATACTTTGATAGCAATGAATCAAAGGCCCTATTGCAAAAGTGAGAACCCATGTCAATGATGATGGCACGGGGTGTCCCAAATCTTGTGAAAATAGTCTTCTTTAGAAAACCAACCACACTTCGGGCCTCATTATTGGGAAAAGCCATGGCTTCAACCCATTTCGAAACATAGTCCACCGCCACAAGTATGTAGGTGTTTCCACATGAGCTAACAAAGGGCCCCATAAAATCAATTCCCCAAATATCGAAGATATCCCCCTCAAGAATTATAGTGAGAGGCATCTCATCTTTCTTGGATATGCCGCCAATTCTTTGGCATTCATCACACCGCTTGACCAACTCACTAGCATCCTTGTACAAAGTAGGCCAAAGAAACCACAACTTATGACTTTTGAAGTGGTCCTTGCCCCTCCATGATGACCACCATAAGGTGAGGAGTGGCACGACTCAAGAATTGACACTTGCACTTCTTCGGGCACACAACGCCTAATGACACCATCATTGCTATCCCACCTAAGCTTCTTCATTTGGTTAGAAGAGAGCTCAAACGGGACAATACCGGTGACAATGTAGTTGGCGATGTCCGCGAACCATGGCATATCATGCAAAGAGACGGAAAGAAGGTGTTCATCCGAGAAGCTATCATTTATCTCAAGGCCATCACTTGGCCTCCCTTGCTCTTCCAAACGGGAAAGATGGTCGGCAACTTGGTTCTCACTCCCCTTCCTATCAATGATTTCCAAATCAAACTCTTGAAGCAATAACACCCACCGCATAAGTCTAGCCTTGGAATCCTTTTTCATCATTAAGTACCGGAGTGCCGCATGGTCGGTGTGAACTATCACCTTGGCGCCCATAAGGTAAGGCCGGAATTTCTCCATTGCAAAGACTATAGCCAACAACTCTTTTTCGGTGACAGTGAAATTCATTTGTGCGGAGTTCATGGTCTTGCTTGCATAGTAAATGGGGTGAAATATTTTTTTCACCCTTTGGCCAAACCGCCCCTACCGCAACATCACTCGAATCACACATTAGCTCAAACAGAGAGCTCCAATCCGGCACGGTGATAATTGGTGTGGTAGTTAGCTTTTGCTTCAATAACTCAAATGCACTCATACAATTTTCATCAAAGTGGAACTTGGCATATTTCTCCAACAACTTGCAAAGAGGATTCACTACCTTCGAAAAGTCTTTAATGAAGCGTCGGTAGAACCATGCATGCCCAAGAAAGCTACGGATTCCCTTCACCGAGGTCGGAGGAGGCAATTTGGAAATGGCCTCGATCTTGGACTTATCTATTTCAATTCCATGCTTTGAGATTTTGTGGCCAAGAACTATCCTTTCTTCAACCATAAAGTGACATTTTTCCCATTTGAGCACTAGGTTGGTTTCTTCACAACGGGAAAGGACTTTATCAAGATTGTTCAAGCATTCATCAAAGGAGTCCCCAACCACGTTGAAATCATCCATGAATACCTCTAGAAAGTCTTCAACCATATCAGTGAAAATTGCCATCATGCACCGCTGAAATGTAGCAGGTGCATTGCACAATCCAAAAGGCATCCTGGAAAAAGCAAATGTCCCATAGGGACAAGTAAAGGTTGTCTGTTCTTAGTCTTTTGGAGCTATCAAGATTTGTTTATAGCCTGAATACCCGTCCAAGAAGCAATAGAAAGCTCTCCCCACAAGTCTGTCAAGCATTTGGTCCAAGAAAGGCAAAGGGAAGTGATCCTTGCGGGTCACTTTGTTCAATTTGCGGTAATCCATGCATACCCTCCAACCAGTGACTGTCCTTGTTGGAATAAGTTCATTCTTGTCATTTTGTACCACGGTCATGCCACCCTTTTTTTGGAACACATTGAACCGGAGAAGTCCAAGCACTATCAGAGATTGGGTAGACGACACCAGCATCGAGCCACTTGATTATCTCTTTCTTCACAACCTCTTGCATTGCCTCATTTTGCCTCCGTTGGTGTTTTACAGAAGGCTTTGCTCCATCCTCAAGAATGATCTTGTGCATGCAAAATGTGGGGCTTATCTCCCGAATATCAGCAAGTGTCCAACTTATGGCCTTCTTCTTCCTTTTTAGCACTTTGAGAGTAGATTCTACCTACAATTTGGTTAGGCAAGATGAAAGTATAACAGGTAAAGTACTAGAGGGACCCAGAAATTCATACCTAAGGTGTGCTGGAAGTGGATTCAACTCCAAGGTGGGGGGCTCTTCAATTGAAGGCTTTGTAGGAGGAGTTTTCCGATTCTCCAAATCCAAGGATACCTTTCGAGGACCATATGAATAAGAACCCATGCCTTGTAGAGCATTGGTACTCTCGATCAAGCCATCCACCACAATATCATCATGATTCAATAAAGCTGCTTCTACGGGGTCTTCAACACTTATCATTGAGCTTGTTTCACCAATAATGACCTCGGTGACAAGGTCCATGAATTAGGTCTTCAAGATTGGGTGCCATTGAGTGCACTATTTCACTCACTTGGTGAGTCGTCTTTATAGTTTCGCACTCCATTTACCTTTTCTTTGTGACCAAGTCCTTCATGAACTTGGCATATCCGGGCATTTGCTCTAAAGCTTCAACCAAAGGAACATTGATGGATAAGCTTTTCATCATGTCGATGAATTTCTTGAATTGGTTCTCATTCTTTTGCTTTGCCAACCTTTGAGGATAGGGAGGAGGAGGCCTAGGCAATGGTGCATTTGCTTTTGACACAACCGGCTAGGGAATGTCAATTACGTGTTCCCTATACAGGTTCACGTCACTTTGAGTTTCCTCTTCATGGTCATGAATATCAATCCTCATTTCACTAGTTGTTGGATCTTCAACCACATGCTTAACCCCAATATGAATCTCATCATTATTCAAGTCATCATCATCACCAACAACTCTTCTTTGCTTTGAAGAACTAGCCTCAGCACCTTGTGCACTTCTTGTGTTTATTGCCCTTGGGGTTCACCACTGTATCACTAGGTAGTGCTCCCTTTGGGCGTGTGTTCAAGGCTTGTGATATTTGTCCCATTTGAACTTCAAGATTCCGAATGGAGGTGTTATGGGAGGCAAGTTGAGCATCTGAATCCGCATTGCGTTCCATCATTTGTTTGAACATTTGCTCGATCCTACCCATGTCATTACTTGAGGAACCTTGGCCTTGTGATTGATAGGGGGTGGATTGTTGGGTTGTTAATACATCGGGGGCCTTTGAAAGTCCGACCCCCGATTACCGTTTCCACCCTAATTGTTGTTCCCGCTCCAATTGTTGTTGTTGCTCCCCCATTGTTGATTGTTGTTCCCCCAATTGCTTGAGGAGTTGTTATTGTTCCAATTGCCTTGACTTTGATTATTCCAACTTTGGTTGCTCCCTTGATTGGTCCTTTGTCCTTGAAAATTGTTGGCATACATGACATCCTCATTTTGCTCATCATAGGAATCTTCTTGATTATACCCACTAACTCCTTGGTCACATTGGTCATTGTTGTTTTGCACTTGATTTTCAACTCTTGTTCACCAAAAGATTTACCCCCTCCATAGCATGCACTTGCTTCGGCCCTTGTATTTGTTGAAGTTGCGCCTTAGCAAGTTGATTCATGGTGGTGGTAAGCTCGACAATTGCTTGACCATGATCTTGAAGTTATTTGTGGAGGTTAATAACACTTGGATCACTCTGAGGCACATTTGCTTTACTTTTCCATGCTGACGATGTGTCAGCCATTTCATCTAAGATGTCACATGCCTCAGGGTAAGTTAACTTCATAAAGTTGCCTCCGGCGAGTTGGTTGACCACACACTGATTGGTGGTGTTTATGCCTCGGTAGAAGGTCTGCTGTATCATGGCCTCAGTCATGTCATTGTTTGGACACTCATTTACCATAGTCCTGTAGCTTTACCAAATCTCACAAAGAGGCTCATTTGGCTCTTGCTTGGAAGCCAATATTTCATATACAAATGCCTCCATGTGCCCAGGGGAGAAGAATTCACCAATGAACTTGTCTACTAACTCATCCCATGTAGATGAATGGTTGGGGAGTTGCTCAAGCCAACCTAAGGCTTTTCCTCGGAGAGAGAAGGGAAATAGCCTAAGCCTCAAGGCATCCCCTGAGACGTTTGTTTTCTTGCTCCCCCAACAGGTATCTACAAAGACCTTTAAATGCTTCTAAGCATATTGGCTGGGAGCTCCCGTGAAATACCCACACTGCTCCAAGAGTGTCAGCATCACATTTGTAATTTGGAAGTTGCCCGTCCGGATTCTAGGCGGGACAATAGCACTGGCGTACCCCTCATTTGGAAGCACATGATGGGCAACTCTAGGAGGTGGAGTCAGGGAGGGTCTAGAATATCATCATTAAGATTGGCATGTCGGCCCCGTCTTAGAGGTGGTACTTGATTCAGTTCGTCTTCTCCATTTTCATCACCTCCTCCCCCGGAATAATATTACCCAAAGGATCCGCCATGAGTACCTGAATTGATTCAACACACAAGTTAACAAATAAAGGAAAGAAAAACACTCTACACCACTATTCAAATAGACAGTCAACACCGTTATAACTCCCCGACAACGGCGCCAAAGAGTGATTGGCGCCCACCTGTACCACTAAAGAGTAGCAAGGCAGGGGTCAATGCATCTTTTACCCGAGGGGTCGAGATCGATTTCCACAGGGAGTTATGATTGTGGGAGTTGAATGGCTAAATGAACTAATGGTGTGTCATGCTTTTAATTACACTTTTCATCAAAAGGTTTTTGCAATTATACTACGGTTTAGTCTAAATTAAGCTTTGAACTAGCTAACTAATATCTTTTTGATGGTTTTCTCAATCGATAAAGGGACTAGGACTGCGACATCCTCCAAGGTGAGTGGCTAACTGGTCTAAAATTGAGAATGATATTGTGAAATGGGGATAAATGGCATAACCTCATGCTAAGATACTCACCCACTACCTCTCGGTAATATGGGTGACTTTGCCCAAATTGGCTTTCTCAAGCACAATTGGGTGTTTCAATGGATCACATGAATTGGCTCAAATCGGGTGTAGCTATCTCTAGCATCCACCCTTTTATTGGGTATATCAATATCTTGAATGTACCCCAATATATTGTTAGCCTAATTACCTAGATTTGGGTCATCTTTCTCAAGAGTAACCCTAGTCATTAAGGCTTGAATTAGTGTTTGCAACCACTAATTATGAGATTTATGCACAAATTAAGCTAAAAACCAAACACCCGTACACAAAATCATTCTATAATTGAAAACCCATTAATTACCCACACTAGGGTTGGGTCACAACCCTAGCTTAAGGGTCTAATTACTCATATTTTAAGAAGAACCACAAGTAGAAGATGAATTTAAGCTAATAATAGAAATATGGTTAAAGCTAAGCTAAAATAGCTCAAAATAGCTAAAAAGTATTGTTCACGTGTTCTCCAAATGGTTGATACCCTAAAAATGAGAAAAAGTCTATTTATTCATGGCTGAAAATACTGGACAAAAATGCCCCTACAAAGAATCCGCTCCCACTGTATTTTTGAGCGCTGGGGCAAAGAGGCTTCCGTTGCAGTGGATTAATGGTCGCTGCAACGATCTTGAACTTTACAGCTTTCTGATTCTTCCTTTTCGTGCCCAGCGGATAAATAGAACGCTGCAGCGGTGGCTGGAACACGGCAGCGGAATAATACCGCTGACCGTGGAATCGTGAATTCCCAATGCTGCCAACTCTCTGAAGTTGCTCAAACGCGTCCAGCGGATAAATGGGCATTGCAGCGGTAGGTGAACCGCTGTAGCAGAAATAGCGTGGACAGTGCTTTGGATAGCCTTAAAAACACCTCTCTGTAGTTTGGTCAGCGGGGCAGCGGACAGAAATCCGCTACAACGGAGTGACAAATGCTGCAGCGGAATTGTGAGTGTTGCAGCGTTTCTGCTGGGTTCAGGGACTTTGCAAGTTTTGCTCTTTTTGAGATCATTTTGGATCAATGTTTACAAATTAACTCAATTCCTGCAATTCAAACAACTTGCATCAAAATGTGGGATTTATTAAGCCAATTGTTTCCTCAAAACCTAAGAAAATGGGAGTAAATAGTAGTACAAATCACTAGTTATCATCCGTTCCATCTCAAGATCAAGAGTGAGGACGCACTTAGAAATGTGCGGTCCGCAGAATCTGAAGAAGTGCGGCCGCAAACCAGAATTGTGCGGCCGCAGAAGTCCATCCTGTCAAGTCAGCTTCAAAGTGCGGAATGTACAGAGAATTGTGCGGCCACAGAACCTCCGCAGGGGCAATTTTGTTCGATAATTTTAGATCTTTTTGTCAAATTTAGGTTAAGTTGGAACACGTGAAAGTAGATAGTTGTTTTTCCTTTACTGTTTTGGGTAACTCTGTAATAGTTTATCATTTTAACATTAGAGTTTCTTCCCTTAATCATTTGTTATGAGTTTAATCTTAGTTGCTTCTTTAATTTCTTCATTTTTGCCTATGAGTAGCTAAATCCTTAGCTAGAGTCGTGACCCAACCCTAGTATGGGTGCCTAATGGGTAATTAATTAATTTAGGGCTTGTTATTGTCTTAGTATCTACTTGATAAAGAGAGACTAAGTCTAAGAAAACTTGGCTAGCAAGAAATTGGGGTGAACTCAAGAAATTGATAGCCCCAATTAAAGGGTTGAATTTAGAGATAGTAAGACTCAACTTGAGCATCTATTACTTGTTTCGTGAAATACCTATTTGGACTTGAGAAAGGCAAATTGGGCAAAATCACTCAAACTACCAAGAGGTATAGAGTGGGTAATCGTGTGTGATTGCTATATTATATCCGGACCAACTAAACATACCCTAAAGCTCTCAATCCGTTTGGTAACCAACTAGATGGAAGTCAAAATCCTAGATCTTTTATGAACTTGAAAAACAATAACACCAAAAACATTGTTCTTTAGCTTTACAGTTACAAACTAGCATAAAAATTAGAAGTAGATCAAAACATACGAACATGTGGAAGTGCAATTTGGGCACGCCATACATCTAGTCTAGATATATACCTGATCCAATATAATCTATTTGTGGAATCGACTCCGACTTACGTTGGGTATTTATAATTGTATCGACTGCTTCACAATCCCAATTTGTGGTATGAATTTGGGTGACATCTTATTCGCAAGGCAAAGGCTTGTTGGAAAAGAGTTTTGCATGACGTGAGTTAAGTAACACTTCTAAACTTGGTTATGAGGGTATGAAATCCCGAATTTCGTGTTATGTGATTGATGCTGAGGTGACGCGCATGCTAGGTGACGGGCGCGTGGGCGTGCACCGTAGTAATTGTGATTTAGTTGATTCCATAGAACTGTGTAGCTATCTTATCTGAACATTACTACTGTACTCTAAGTGTAAGAGCACTTGAGTTATGATTCATGCTAGAAAACATGTTTAGGCTATATGCTGGTACTTTTGGGACCTGCAGTGGTCGAGCTTTGCTGTTGAGTTATTTTGCTTAATTTTTTTCATGTACTCAGTCGCATTCATCATTGCATATCATATCTCAATCTACATTATAGTATATAGTCACATCTTGTATCATTGATTTGGGCTGCTTAGCATGAGTGTTGTGAGCCCGAGAGACTGGAGAGATTGATGACTGAGTGACGTCGGGGGACTATTTGTGAATGACCTTTATGGTATCGGGCTGCACGCCACAACAGAATTTATTGATTCATGCCTGGATTTAGCTTATTTTGGCACTTGGTTTGGATCTGCACCTCCGGAGTCTGCACACCCATAGTGAGCGCATTGGTTATTGATTTATTTGCATTGGGCCGGTTCTGCCATGGATTTATTTGCATTTGAGTTGGATCTGCCCTGGACTTATTTGCATTTGGGTTGGATCTACCATGTACAATGTTGAGTGATTGAGTGTGATAAGTAAGAATTAAGATAGTAAGGTTGAGTACTCCGAGAGGGTGAGTACGCGCGACTTTTGAGGTGTTGTATCACATATGATATGCATATTGGCACGTAGATATAGAGATGTCATATCATATCATTCAGACTTGACACATATTTTATATGTTATGGGTTTAATTGTTAAACCTGGAAGCATGTCTAAATTCTTGTAACGTTACCTGTAGATTACGACATTCAACCCAATTTACAGAAACTCTTTCTAAAATACATAAGTATTATATAGTTTCAACAAAATATGCAACTCTACAGTCGCTATGGGACGGACAAAGTCACTATCCCCAACTGTGCACATCCATACGCCTGTCACCTAGCATATGTGTCACCTCAAATAGTAAAATGATACGAAATTCGGAGTTTCATACCCTCAGGACTAGATTTACAATCGTTACTTACCTCAAACAGATCAAATCTCTACATGCGATGCTCTTGCCTCTCGACTCGGCCTCCAAATACTCCGAACCTATTCAAAATCAGTATATTACCATCAATATACGCTAATGGAATGAATTCCACAATAAAAACTATCAAATTAGACCAAAATCCTAAAATCGTCTCAAACTCGGCCCTCGGCCACATCTTGAAACCCGACAAAAATTACAAAACTAGAAAGCTCGTTCACTCACTAGTCTAACCTTACCAATTTTATCAAATCCGACCTCAATGGTCACTCAAATCCTCAAAATCAACTCTCCAAAATTTCAAGCCCTAAATTCCCAAATTTCTAGCTCCAATTCCCAATTAGATGATGAATAAAGTCACAGATTCATGAAATTTATACCATTATAGGTTAGAATCACTTACCCCAACGTAACTCCTTGAAATCCTACGAAAAATCACCTCTCTCCCGAGCTCCTCAAATCCAAAATCGAAAATGGAGAACAAAACCTCGAGTTGGGGTTTGTTGTCCAGCAAAACTGCATCTGCGGTCCCAATTCCACACCTGCGGAACCGCATCTGCGAAGAGGGCTCCGCTTCTGCGAAATTTCATTAGCAAATCTGACTCCGCTTCTGCGATCAACTTACCGCACCTGCGGTCATCGCAGATGCGGGGACCAAGCCGCACCTGCAGTCCAATTGCGCACCTGCGCCTCAAATCCTCTTATGCGTACCTCGCACATGTTGTTCCCATTCTGCATGTGCGGAAACACCAGCTACAACGACTTCAGCTGCATTTTTCCAACTCCAAACTCTTCGACCACTACCCGAAATCAACCCGAGGCCCTCGGGACCTCAACCAAACATACCAACATATCCAACAACATCATACGAACTTAGTCGAACCTTCGAATCACTCAAAACAACATCAAAACACCAAATTACACTAGGATTAAAGCCTAAGAACTTCTAAACACCCAAATTTCGCAAACGACGCCGAAACCTACCAAACCACGTCTGAATGACCTCAAATTTTTCACACAAGTCACAACTGACATTACGAACCTACTCCAACTTTAGGAATTCCATTCCGACCCCGATATCAAATTTTCCATTGCCGACCAAAATTGCCAAATTTCCAACTTTCGTCAATTCATGTCTAATTCTACCACGGACCTCCAAATTACATTTCAAACACACTCTTATGTCCAAAATCACCTAACGGAGCTATCCGAACCACAAAATTCCCAATCCGAGGTCGTTTACTCATAAGTCAACATCCGATTGACTTTTCCAACTTAAACTTCTAAATATGAGACTAAGTGTCTCATACCA
The DNA here is from genome assembly GCA_005239495.1 of Nicotiana undulata. Classification (NCBI taxonomy): domain Eukaryota; kingdom Viridiplantae; phylum Streptophyta; class Magnoliopsida; order Solanales; family Solanaceae; genus Nicotiana; species Nicotiana undulata. The sequence continues at coordinate 90,539 of ML261069.1, forward strand.
TTCCGGGCCCAAACCAACCAACCCAATACAACACATACAACTGAATAACACATAAAGAAGCAGAAATAGGGGAAACATGGCTATAACTCTCGGAAAGACTGGTCGGGTCGTTACATCCTCCCCTTCTTAAACAAACGTTCATCCTCGAACGAGTCTAGAAACATACCTGGAGTCTCAAATATGTGTGGATATTTGCTCCGCATCTCCCCCTCAGTCTCCCAGGTGGCCTCCTCCACAAGCTGCCCTCTCCACTACACCTTTACTGAAGCTATGACCTTTGACCTCAACCTTCGAACCTGCTGATAACTATGGATTTAAGCCTACTATTTGCTCTCTTTTTCTTAGGTTTTGGGTCAAAAATGCGTTAAGGTATTCCCGAAAACTAACTTAAGGTGCTTACTTGCAGGTTTTGGTCAAAATGAGGCAAAGAAGCAAAATTAAACTAAAAAAGGAGTTAAACTTGCACAAGCCCTAGAATGAACTAAGCGCTGACAGCGACAAAATTACGCGGTCGCATAAGTACATCTGCCGAGGCGGCCATAGATACGATTCCACGAGATTGAAGTTCAAAGAGGTTGAATTGGGCTCAAAATATATTGTTGACCGCTATGGTATTACGCGGCCGCGGAATATCTAACGTGTCCGCGACTAGAATTTTGCTGAGAGAAGAGATAGAGAATCAGAGACCTTGCAACCTTGGGTCAAGCAAAGAACGCAGTCCGCGAACATTTTATGCGGCCGCAAATGAAGATCACGCGGACGCGGTAGATTTTACGCTGTCCGCAAAACCCAGCCCAGTCCTAGTCCAAATTTGAAGAAACGCGATCTTCGCTCATTTTTGCGCGGCCGCGAAAGTCCAAGCGCTGAGGCGCCCAGTATTTCGCTGTCAGCAAAACCTTCGTGGGGGCATTTTTGTCCAGTAATTTCAATTGTGTATAAATAGATCTTTTTCACATTTTTAGGTTAACTTTTGTATTAGGGAGCTCGCGAACAGCAGTACTTTACCACTTTGAGTAAATTCAGAGTAGTTTTAGCTTATATCTTTAGATTTTAGTCTTGTAATTGACTTTTATGGTTTATATTTCATCTCCATCTTTGATTTCTACCTTAATCATGAGTAGCTAGACCCATTAGCTATGGTTGTGACCCAAACCTAGTGTGGGTATTTAATGGGTCTTCAATTTTAGGGTTTATTTGTTTATGAGATAGTGATATTTAGCTTGTTTCATGCTTTTAACTGTTGAATTGGTGGTTGCAAACACTGATTCGTGCCTTTTTTACTAGGGCTTTTCTTGAGAAAGAGGACCCAAGTCTAGGTAAAATAGGCTAACAAGGAATTGGGGTGAATTCAAGAGATTGATAGCCCCAATTAAACGGTTAAACCTAGAGATAGTAATGCCCGCCTTGAGCCAATTTCACTTGCATTGTTTGAACACTCAATTAGCCTTGAGAAAGCCAATTCGGGCAAAGTCACTCAAATTACCGAGGGTTATAGAGTGAGTAATTATTTGTGAAGGTTATATCATGACCCAAAATATAACAAGTTAGTCCTAATTTCTAGATCCTATTAGATACTCGCCTATGTGTAAGTCACTTCCCTAGTGCTTTTTATCATTTGAAAGAAAACTCCTACAAAAACATTGTACTTAGATTACTTTCAGCGATCAATAGCATTAACATTAGAATAGAAACAATCCCAAACATGTTTAGAAGTTCAATTAAAGACAACACGCATAGCTAGATTAGGTAGAAACCCAACTCCCAACCGATATTAACTCCATGTGGATATCAATCCCGACCTATCGGGTAAAACTGCATCGACCACTCCTCGCCATTATATAGTGGTGCAGAGTTGGATCCGATCACTTTTTTGCGTTGTTGCCGGGGAGTTAAACGGTGTTGGATATCTATCTAACTAGTTGTGTGGATTGTTTTTCTTTCCTTCTATTTTACTAACTTTTGTGTGTTAAATGCTTTAGGTACAATATGGAAGAGGTCTCCAGGTCAATGACAATATTCCAGACCCTCCCCCACCTCCTCCACGGGCAACTCATCGGGTGCTTCCAAATGAAGGTTATGCCAGTGCGATTGTCCCACCCCGAATTCGGGCGGGCAATTTCCAGATTACAAATATTATGTTGACCTTATTGGATCAACGAGGGTTCTTCACAGGTGCTCCCCATCAGAATGCTTGTAAACATCTAAAGGGCTTTGCAGATACTTGTTGGGGAAGAAAACAGACAAACGTGTCAGAGGATGCATTGAGATTGAGATTGTTCCCTTTTTCACTTAGAGGGAAAGCTTTGGACTGGCTCGAAAGGCTCCCCGACCATTCCATCACTACGTGGGATGAGTTGGCGGATAAGTTTATATCCAAGTTTTTCTCGCCGGGTCATATGGCAGCATTAAGGTATGAGATATTAGCCTTCAAACAAGAACCAAATGAACCCCTTCATGAAATCTAGGAGAGATATAGAGCTATTGTCAAGGAATGCCTCAATAATGACATGGCAGAAGCAATGATCCAACATACATTTTATCGGGTATAAACACAACCAATCAATGTGTAGTGAACCAGTTAGCAGAGGGAAAATTTATGAAGCTATCTTATGATGAGGCTTGTGACATACTTGATGAAATGGCTGACACTTCTTCAGCTTGGCAGAGTCGGGGAAATGTTCCCCAAGGTGACCCAAATGTAATCAATCTTCAGAAGAAACTACAAGACCACGGACAAGCCATAGCTGAGTTGATAACAACCTTGAACCAATTAGCAAAGCACAGTTGCAGCAGATTCAAGGACCAAAACAAGTAAATGCAATGGAGGGGGTCAATCTAATGGTCAACAAGAGGAGACGAAGGGCACAGCAAGTGCAAGGTAATCAAGATCAATATGAATAGAGTGGGAGTGGCTACAACCAAGATGATTCGTATGATGACCAAAGCGAGGAAGTTTTGTATGCAAACAACTATTAAGGACAACAGAGCAATGCTCCAAATCAACAATGGAGATCGCAGGGGAATAATCAGAATTGGAACAATCAAAACCAGGGGAATTGGAACAATGGAAATAACAACAACTCTAACTATTGGGGGAACAACAACCAAAATTGGGGGAATCAAGGAAACAACAATAGCAATTGGGGAGGTAATAACAACCAAGGTGGTTGGGGTAACTATAATCAAGGCAACCGGGTGCCGGGATTTCAAAGACCCCCGATGTATTAACAACCCAACATTCCTCCTCCATATCAATATCAAGGGCAAAGTTCTTCAAATAATGAGATGGGGAGGATAGAGAGCATGTTTAAATAGATTATGAAAAGGAATATTGATTCTGATTCTCAAATTGCCTCCCACACTACTTCCATCCGCAACCTAGAAGTCCAAATGGGCCAAATCTCGCAAGCATTGAACACTCTCCCTAAGGTTGCTCTACCAAGTGACACGATATTAAACCCTAAGGGCGGGAACAATACATTCCATGCCATGGCGGTGACCACTAGGAGTGGTAGAGGTGGTGAAGCAAGTACCTCCAACCAAAAGAAAATTGTGAATGAAGATGTTGTGTTGAAATATGATGATGATCCAATAGTTGATGAGAAAGTGAGTGAAGAGAATTTTAATGAGGAAGTGAGGATCGATATTCATGATAACGAGGAGGAGACTCAAAATGACGTGAACCTGTCTAGGGAACACGTGATAGACATACCGAAAAATGGTAGTGCCAAAAGCCAAGGCTCCTTTGCCAAGGCCTCCTCCGCCCTATTCTCAAAGACTTTCAAAACAAAAGAATCAAAATCAATTTAATAAGCTTATTGAGATGATGAAAAGCTTGTCAATCAATGTACCCTTGGTGGAAGCACTTGAGCAAATGCCGGGATACGCCAAGTTTATGAAAGACTTGGTGACTAAAAAGAGATCTATGGATTGTGAGACCATCAAAATGAATAATCAAGTTAGTGCAATTGTGCACTCAATGGCTCCAAATTTTGAAGATCCCGGTGCATTCCATTCCTTGTACCATTGGGAGTGCGGATTTTGCAAAGGTTTTGTGTGATTTGGGAGCAAGTATAAATTTGATGCCTTACTTCGTATTCAAAACTTTGGGTATTGGTCAACCAAGGGCGACTTCAATGAGATTGAAAATGGTGGATAGAACAATGAAGAGGCCTCTTGGTATTATAGATGATGTTCTTGTACGGGTCGACAAGTTTATTTTGCTCGCTCATTTTGTGATTCTCGACTGCGAAGTCGACTATGAGGTGCCTATAATCTTGGGAAGGCCTTTCCTAGCAACAGGGAAGGCTTTGGTTGATGTGGAAGAACAGGAGCTCACCTTCCGGGTGGGCGATGTAAAGGTTGTATTCCATATATGCAAATTGATGAGGTAGCCGAATAGTAATGAAGTTTGCTCTTTTGTGGACCTCGTGGCTGAGGTGATAGGGATGGCTTGATTGAATGTGCAAAGGCATTGCAATGAATGTGATCCAATTCATATGGGTCCCGTAAACTTTCCTTGGACTTGGAAAATCGGAAGACTCCACCGACAAAGCCCTCAATCGAGGAGCCACCAACATTGGAGTTGAAGCCTCTACCCTCTCACCTCAGGTATGAATTCTTAGGCCCATCTTCTACATTACATGTTATTCTTTATGCTTGCTTAACCAAAGTGCAGGTAAACTCCACTCTTGAGGTGCTTCAAAGAAGAAAAAAGGCACTTGGATGGACCTTAGATGACATTCGGGGTATAAGCTCCGCCTTTTGCATGCATAAAACTATACTTGAGGATGATGCAAAACCGTCCGTGGAACATCAACGGAGGTTGAAAGAGGCTATGCAAGAGGTTGTCAAGAAGGACATCATCAAATGGCTTGATGCTGGGGTGGTATATCCTATTTCGGATAGTGCATGGACTTCACTGGTGCAGTATGTGCCTAAAAAGAGGGGTATGACCATTGTGACAAATGATAAAAATGAGTTAATCCCTACTAGGATCGTGACGGGATGACGGGTATGCATGGACTACCGAAAGTTGAACAAAGTGACCAGAAAAGATCATTTTCCATTGCCCTTTCTTGATCAGATGTTAGACAGCATTGTTGGGCGGGCCTACTATTGTTTCTTGGATGGGTACTCAGGTTACAACCAGATTCTTATAGATCTGGAAGACCAAGATAAAATGACTTTCACGTGCCCGTATGGAACATTTGCATTCTCACGGATATTGTTCAGATTGTGTAATGCACCCGCTACTTTTCAGCGGTGCATGATGGCCATATTTACGGACATGGTGTAGGGCTTCCTTGAAGTATTTATGGATGATTTTAGTGTGGTTGGAGACTCATTTTAAGAATATTTGGAAAATCTTGAAAAGGTGCTAGCCCGATGTGAAGAGACAAATCTTGTGCTTAAGTGGGAAAAATGCCACTTTTATGGTCGAGGAGGGCATTGTCCTCGGCCATAAGATAACAAATAATGGAATAAAAGTGGACAAGGCAAAGATAGAAGTGATTTCAAAGCTACCTCCTCCTACTTCCGTCAAGGGAGTTAGGATTTTTCTTGGGCATGCGGGATTCTACCAAATGTTCATCAAAGACTTCTCCAAAGTGGTGAATCCCTTGTGCAAGATGCTAGAAAAGGATGCAAAATTTGATTTCAATGAAGAGGGCTTGAAGGCTTTTGAGCTCTTGAAGTATAAACGGACAACCACTCTGATCATTACTGCACCCAATTGGATCTCTCCCTTTGAGCTTATGTGCGATGCAAGTGATTTTACGGTAGGAGCGGTCTTGGGCAAAAAGTGAATAAGATATTTCACCCGGTGTACTATGAAAGCAAGGGGATGAATGATGCACATGTTAATTATACAGTGACAGAAAAAAAAAGTTGCTAGCAATTGTGCTTGCCAGGGAGAAATTCAGGCCTTATCTCATGGGTGCCAAAGTGATTGTTCACACCGATCACGCGGCGCTCCGTTACTTGATGACAAATAAGGACTCAAAAGCTAGATTGATGAGATGGATTTTGTTGCTTCAAGAATTTGACCTCGAGATCTTTGATAGGAAAGGAAGTGAAAATCAGGTTGCAGATCATTTGTCCCGTCTAGAAAAGGAAGGGAGGCCCAAAGATGGTATTGAGTTAGCTTGAATCTTGTAGAGATTAGCTAGAGGCTAGTTTATACAAAAGGGATTAGAGTTAGTCCTAGGATTACAAAAGAGTTTATTTTGTAAGTCTGTTTGGCTCAGAGTTTTTAGTGAAGTGTTTGAGCAAATCCTACTGAGGAGTAGGTCGTGGTTTTTTCACCTTTTGAGCCAGGTGTTTTCCACGTAAAAATCTTTGTGTCTTTACTTTACTGCTTTATTATTCCGCAACAGTAGAGATTAGTACACCAAGAAGAACTAGGTTCTTCTTATTAGACAACACTCGAAAAATTGGGTACTTCACAATTAACTTATATTATTGTGTAGTATTGACGTCTAAAACATCAATCCAAAGGAGTCCCACCTCACTACAGTAAAAAGAATTTTGAGATATCTGAAAGGCACCACTGATTTGTTCCTTTGGTATCCTAAAGGTAGTAATTTTGACCTTGTAGGATACGCTGGTGCTGATTATGCAGGTTTCCTGGTTGACAGGAAAAGTACTTCAGGCATGGCTCACTTTTTGGGGTCCGGCCTTGTCTCTTGGGCCACCAAGAAGCAAAATTCAGTAGCCCTGTCTACTGCTGAGGCTGAATATGTGGTTGCAGCCTTTTGTGTGCCCAGTTGCTCTGGATCAAGCATCAACTCATGGACTTTGGTATAGATATGGGATGCATTCCTACTTACTGTGATAACACTAGTGCAATTAGTATGACGAAGAACCCGGTTCATCACAACAGAACTAAGCCCATAGATGTTAGGCACCATTTTCCAAAGGGATAACTATGAAAAAGGAATGATCTCAATCGAATTTTGTGCTACTGATCATCAAATTGCTGATATATTTACCAAAGCACTGAGTAGGGAGCATTATGAGAGAAACAAGCTTGAATTAGGGATGATTAAGATCATCTAATTGAAAAAAAAATGAATGAAATTTTTTTTCTAAAAAAAGGTTTTTTTGGCTAAAAATTTCAAATTAGGTACTTAATCAGATTAATCATTGCTCAGTATTATGTCTTTATTGCCATACTCTTTTGCCATGTATTAATATGATTCCCTAGTTGCTAATGATGTTTCTCTATTTTTGTAAATTGAGGCAAAATAAAGACTTTCACAGGATGAACATGGTTCATCCATGCTGGTTCATATGACTGACAATGCACATGCTCATCTCCATACATTTATTAATTCAAGTACAGTCATACATGAGCAGAACTCTATCTATTTGTGGTTCAAATTCAAATTCTCGTACTTAACCAAATATTGAACCAGTTTCAAGAAGTCCCGTCTCACTTAATTAGCCTAGTTTTAAGGGGTAAATAACTGTCTAATCAATGTCAGTCCTGTATCGATTAGAATCCCACTTGAGTTAATACTCTTCCGTTGTAATCTCCCCAACCATAAGTTATAAAAGGTCCATCATTACCTAGTCTGCATAAAGTAACCGTCGAACCTTGTTCAACTCACAACCAAAACTGCTACTCGCCTTTTTCTCTCTAACAATTCTCAAAAATATGTCGTCACCTCCACCAACTTCTTCTGATTCATCCCCAATTCGTGATTACGATGGAGGAAAATATGAATCAGATTCAAATTCTCCCTCAGTTTATAGTTCTGAATCTCCAGAAAAGTCGTCAACCCCTGAACATCCACCTAGCCCTGAAACCCCACCAAACCCTACCCCAGCCGCCAGGCCTCGTCGTGTTAAAGTTCTTGCACGTAAATTTGTGGCTTCTGGTTGTAGGGCTAAGTTCTTGGAGGATATCTTACAAGCTGAAGAAGGCTCCAAACTAGAATCGTCCAATGAATCTTTTAAATCAGCCAATGATGAAGAAGCACCTGGTTCAACCAGTGCTGAGAAAGGTAATCCTGAAGCTACTTCTGAAATTACTTCTGCTGATAAACAATTTGTGTTAGGGGGGTCCGTGGTAGATGTTGAAGTGCCAAAAAGGAAAAGAAAATCTGGGAAAGAGAAATTTCTTGAGATTGAGGGAGATGTAGGTGTGAGGGGATCTGGGGAGGATGGTACCACACTGGAAATATGTGGTCCCATTCTTGAAAATCTTGAAGAAGATGTCACAATCTTAGGGGGAACTAGTGGAGTTGAGAAGCTGCTGCTGGGTTAGAAAGTTTGAGGAAAGGAATAGATGAACCTGGTTCATCTGGGGACAACACACTGGCAGAAAGACTCAAGAAACTGGGGGACTCATATAACCCTAAGAAAAGAAGAACTCAAAAGTCCAAGAAGTTTAAAGCCTCAGTTCCTTCAAAGAAAAGGAAAGCTGTTGTTTCTATTGATGTACATGTCCCTAAGGTACATGCTACTCGAAATACAGTAAGAGAAGAAGAAGAAAAGTTGGATAAGGCTCTGCAAGAGAGCAAGAGAAAGAAGGCATAAAAAGGGAAAGCAAAAGTAGGAGAGCATGTTGAGGCAGTTGTGATCGATGAGGAGATGTTGGACCTGGTCCAACAAGAGGAGCTTCCTGCTCCAGTTGTGGTTGGGTCACCTAAACCCAAAAAGGCTAAGGCTTCATCCAATAAGTCATCTACTGTGCCCGCCACAATCTTAGGAAGTTCCAAAAGGACCGGGTCCAAGGCGAAGAAGGTGAATATTGTTGAGAAGGATGAGGATGAGGACTGGAGTGGAGAGGAAGAGAAGGAGATTGATGAAGTGACTGACAGAGTCACTATGTTTGGCAAGAGAACTATTCTGAAAGGAAAGCTGATGAAAGATTTGGAGGAACACGAAATGCAATACTTGTTGGAGTTTTTGGAGCTGCAAGGCTGGAAGGACATGGTCCTTCGTATGGAAGACAGGCTGGTCAGGGCTGAAGTGGTAGAGTTTATGGGGAATGCCATAGTCAAGGACGACAGGGTCACCTCTGTGGTCAAGGGAGTTGAAGTCTCCTTTGATGCTCAAGAACTTGGTGTCATTCTAGACATTCCTGCTGAGGGATACGAGGACTACACGAGGCAAAGATGGCCTTGTTTAGATGGAATGTCCTCAGCACTCAATATCACCAGGTTCTTTAGCGAAAATGAGAGGGAACTTGAACCCATGGATGTTTACAAGAGTTAGATGAAGCCTGAGCATAAGCTATTCTTCGAATTTGTCATCAAATTCCTGTTGCCCAGACAAGAACTAAGACACATTGCAAATTACATGGATCTGACCCTTATGGAGTGTCTGTACAGGGGTAAGCAGATTAATTGGCCAGCATTCATAATCCAACTCTTGGACAGAGTGGTGAATGGGACCAAAGCTCATGCAATCCCCTATGGCTTCATTCTGACAGCAGTTCGTGCACACTTTGGGGTTCCTACGTAGAAGGCTGAGATGGCTACTAAGGATTACTTTGGGAAGGACACATTGTTGTCTTGTGATTATCTTATCAATGCTCCGGCAGATGAACCTGGTTCATTTCGGAAGCAACCAGTAAACAGCAAGGTCCGAACTCTGGTGTAGTAAAGCGAGTTAAAGGATATGGAGATCCTTCGATTGAAGTCTCGCTTAATTGAGGTGGAAGCTGAGCGTGATGCTCTCAAAGCTGAACTAGCAAAGGAGAAGGAGAAAAACGAAGGTGTTCTACACCAAATGTTGTCCCTCCTTCAAACCAAGAACCCAGCATCATCTGCACCCTCCCAGCCTTAGGATTGTCCAGTGCCACCCCCAAAACCATCTATGACCCAGTTCGGGATATTTGTCTTTTGTTTCAGTTTTTTTCCTGTTTTGCTCATGTCTTGGTTGTTTTTGTTTTTAACTGTTTGGTGTTTGATGATCAATGTTAATCAATGAAGTTTGATTTTTGGGTATTAAAAATGTCTCAATTTCTTATTTAGCTTACATCTTTGGTTTCTTGTGTTGATTAAACATGTTTGCACCTGCAGTTGCCTAAATTGGCCATGAGTAAGAATTAAAAACTGGTAAGTACCATTTTGCAACTTTTCAATGATGCCAAAAGGGGGAAGATGTGTGCTGCTTACTGCTTATGTTTTTCAAAAGTGATATTTATAACCTAATGAACTTGAATGATTAATGCTTAAAACTATACAAAGTGTTTGAAGTGTATACAAGATAAAAGCACAGAGTTTGTCATCATCAAAAACGGGGAATTTGTTGGCCCAAGTCACAGCATGGGTTTTGAAGATTGACAAATGTTTGACAAGTTGAACCAGGTCCATCAGAGCACACATATTTGAAATGAACAGTTGACACAAGAAGCGTACATGCATAGGAGATATTAGTGATTGTAAAGTATCAAAGAACTAAAAGGTTATCTCATAATACGAAAAGGTTGCAAACTGATAAAGAAGATCAAAGTTGATTTCAGCAAGGACAGAAATAGAGGAAGGAAGTTGAGTTATGTTCGAACTCGTTTACCCAGGTAGAGTTGGATCAGAATTGAACCATATACTCAACAACTGACTCTATAAATACTCAATGTATTTCTGCTGGAATGTTTTACGCACAAAGACTAAAGTGAATCAAGTTCTGAAAGCAAAGTTCCCAGAGTATTTTGCAAACAAAATCATTGTGCAAAGGCTGCAGTTCAACTAGAAGAAACAGTTCCATCGGTTGAGTATTGAGTCTAGTTGATTTGTAGTAGGAGTTTTAACGTTGTATCTTTTCAGCTTTCATGTAAGCAATTGTAATAGGTACACTTTGTTCAAGTTAGAGTTAGCTTGAATCTTGAAGAGATTAGCTAGAGGCTAGTTGATACAAAAGGGATTAGAGTTAGTCCTAGGATTACAAAAGAGTTTATTTTGTAAGTCCGTTTGGCTTAGAGTTTTTAGTGAAGTGTTTGGGAAAATCCTACTGAGGAGTAGGTCGTGATTTTTTCACCTTTTGAGCCAGGTGTTTTTCACGTAAAAATATATGTGTCTTTACTTTACTGCTTTATTATTCCGCAACCGTAGAGATTAGTACACCAAGAAGAACCAGGTTCTTCTTATTTGACAGCACTCGAAAAATAGGGTACTTCACAATTAACTTATATTATTGTGTAGTATTGACGTCTAAAACATCAAAAACTATCAAATTAGACCAAAATCAGGAAATCGACTCAAATCCGGCCACCAGTACCATGTATCGAAACCCGACAAAAATTACAAAACTAGAAATCTCGTTCACTCACGAGTCTAACCTTACCAATTTTATGAAAATCCGACCTCATTGGTCACTCAAATCCTCAAAATTAACTCTCCAAATTTTCAAGCCCTAAATTCCCAAATTTCTAGCTCAAATTCCCAATTAAATGATGAATAAAGTCATAGATTCATAAAATTTATACCATTATAAGTTAGAATCACGTACCCCAACGTAGCTCCTTGAAATCCTTCGTAAAATCGCCTCTCTCCCGAGCTCCTCAAATCTAAAATCGAAAATGGAGAACAAAACCTCGAGGTGGGGTTTTCTGCCTAGAAAAACCGCACTTGCGGTCCCACTTCCGCACCTGCGAAACCGCATCTGCGAAGAGGGCTCCGCTTCTTGCGGAATTTCATTAACAAATCTGACTCCGCTTCTGCGATCAACTGACCGCACCTACGGTCATTGCAGATACGGAGACCAAGCCGCACCTGCATTCCAATTGTCCAATTGCGCCTCAGATCCTCTTCTGCGTACCTCGCACCTGCAGTTCCCATTACGCAGGTGCGGAAACACCAGCAACAGCAACAACAGCTTCAGCTGCATTTTTCCAACTCCAAACTCTCTAACAGCTACCCGAAATGACATTGAGGCCCTCGGGACCTCAACCAAACATACCAACATATCCAACAACATCATACAAACTTATTCAAACCTTCGAATCACTCCAAACAACATCAAAATACCAAATCACACTCGAATTCAAGCCTAAGAACTTCTAAACTCCCAAATTTTGCAAACGACGCCAAAACCTACCAAACCTCGTCTGAATGACCTCAAATTTTACAAACACGTCACAAATGACATTACGAACCTACTCCAACTTTCGGAATTCCATTCCGACCCCGATATCAAATTTTCCACTAGCAACCAAAATCGCCAAATTTCCAACTTTCGTCAATTCATGCCTAATTCTACCACGGACCTCCAAATTACATTACGGACACACTCCTAAGTCCAAAATCACCTAACGGATCTATATGAACCACAAAAATCCCAATCCGAGGTCGTTTACTCATAAGTCAACATCCGGTTGACTTTTTCAACTTAAACTTCTAAATAGGAGACTAAGTTAGCGTTTGGTCATAGATTCCGAATTTGTTTTGAAAAAAATTGATTTGGGTGAAGTTTGGTTTGAAGATGAAAATGTGTTTGAACATACGTTTTCAAAACATATTTCCCAAATTTATTTTGGAAAACTATATATATTATTAGTGTTTGTAATGATTTTGGCCCAAAACAAGCTATTCAGCTGGTTTTGGAATTTGGGATTTGAGATTTGAGATTTTGCCAAAATATATGCAAAATCTATGGCCAAACATGTGTTTGTCAAATAAAACCCAAGTTTATTTTGGCAAAATCTATGGCCAAACGGATCCTAAGTGTCTCATAACACTCTGAAACCACTCCGGACCCGAACCAACCAACCCGATACAACATAATACAACTGAATACACATAAAGAAGCAGAAATGGGGAAAAATGGGCTATAACTCTCGGAACGACCGGCCGGGTTGTTATACATGGAGGCCTTCCAAGATTCTAAAATAGTCTTAGGAATTATTGGTATGTCTCATAACAAATCAAAACGACAGAAGGTTATTAAGATCTAAACAATTAATTTCAAGCTATGAACTACTCTTCACAATTATTTTTTGCTACTTAATATTCCATCATGTTTTTAACATGATAATCAACTCATTCCAGACATATTCATGTTCATTACAAATCATCGCAGTCAGAATTTAGGATATGAATAAAACTCAAAACAAACAAATTTTCATTAATAAATTCAAGTAAATACGGATAGGTGGATGTTTACATACCTAAAGCATAAAACAGGAGAGAAATGACCAAATAAAGGTTTGGAACCCAAAGAACCAAGCTCAGCTACTGAGACAATGATTTCTTCATACACAAACAACTTTTCTTTTTTTTTTTAAATCCAAAAAGTTTGAAACAAAGGTAGAAACTAATGACAATTGTGCATCTCTTTTTTTTTTTTGTTCATTTCTGTTTTTTGGGTTTCAGATTTTGAATTTGCAGATCCGAGATTTTCATTCAAAAATTCAATATGTTTCTATATGCTAATAGGTGGGTGTGAAAGGGAAGAGTGTGTGAGAGGCGGATGGGAGGCTTAGAGAGGTGAAGAAGAAGAGTGATTAAACTGAGAGTTTCCTCAAGTTGTTTCACGGCGGCTGACCTCTTTGTGTAAAGGAGAAAAATAGGGTTTTTTAAGAGTGGGAGAGTATGTTCCTTCTGTGAGTAGATGTGAAGAAATGAGATGGAGAGGGAGGAGGTGGCGGCTTAGTGATGGAGCTACTAGGGTTTAGTCCAAATTGGGGAGGTGATCTGTTTGGGGAAGATGAAGAGTGGGGCGACGACTGGGTTAGGTTATTGGGGAAGGGTCCAATATTTTTGGGTTAAGGGGAAGTGAAGGTTTAATGAAAATGGGAAGGGAAAAACAATGTAGTATTGGGGTGATACTATGTCGTTTCATGGTCTCAGAGGTTAAGAATTTGGACTAGGTACTGGATAGTGGGCTGGGGCGGAATTTGGGCTGATGACCAACTGGCCCAATCCAAGTTCAATCACAAAACAAGCCCTTTCTCTTGATTTTTCTTTAATTTACAAATTAATCAAAATTCTAAACTAAATGAAGTTTAATTTGTGGAATTAAACTTAATTGTCTACTTCTAACATTTAATTAATTAATTAGCTTAAAACTAATTAAATTACTAATTTAAAACTAAAAGTCAAAAATGTAAAATGACCAATTTTTGTGATTTTTCGTTTAATAATGTGATTAAATCATGTAGTTAAATCCTAAATGTAATTAAGATCTAAAAGGCTTATGTGCAACATTGAACGTTTTTTGAGGGTTTTCTATGGATTTAAGACGTTAAATATGCAATTAAATGCAAAACCAAATAAAGAAAATCCTAAAATTTCATAAAAACCATAAAATTATTTTTTGATTATTTTTAAGAGTAATTTCCATGTGGGGCAAAATTTAGGTGCTCACATCTAGAAGGTTTGGTGGAGACTAAAATTAAACAACATAATGCTTCTGTTATTGCCCCTCAAATTGCAAGCAACTGAAAGTTAGTTCATAACTATGCTCATGCAGTTAATGGAAGAATTTGGATATTATTTAACAGAAATGTATGGCATCTGGATAAAGGTGTTAAACGGGTGGACCGGACCGGGCTAGGTAGGGGGAAAATGGAACCGTCCGGGTTCCGAACCGGGCCGGTTACGGATTAGGATTTACCGGGATTAATGGGTCCGGGTTCATCCAGGTAAAAAATAAACCGTAAGGGTTACGTGTCCAAGGGGCCAGGACGGTTTAGCGTTAATTTATTTCTTTAATTTTTTTTGTATAAATATTGTAATTTATATTGATATAAAGCAAAAATATAAAGAATACAATGAAGATGGGAATTGCACTTATAAATTGCAAGTGCTACATTTATTTCAAAATTCAGACTTACAAATTGAAAGGTTTACATTTGACAACAAGTAAATTAACAAAAAAGAAGAGTAAATTCAAAGGTTTTGCATTGCCTTAGTAAGTTCTTCATAATTAATATGAACTGATTGGCCTTCTTTTGGAGTGTTAAATTCTGATGGGTTACTATGTGTTAATATTTCTCCAAGTTTCTCGTTTTCTAGGCTATCAACATCTTCACATCCTTGATTTCTTCGTTCCGATCTAATTCAATCTCTGAAACATACTAAAACTTCCAAAGAATTGCTTCCCAATGAGTGACGGGTGTCTCCTAGTTGTTGTCTTGCTTGACTAAATGCACTCTCTGATGCAACAGTTGAAATTGGCACATTCAGCACGTCCCGAGCCATAGCGGAAAGAACCGGAAATTGCTTTTCATTCTCATGCCACCATCCCAACAGTGAAAATTCCTTTGTGCGAATCTCTTTTTTCTCCTGCAAGTAGAATTGAAGTTCATCAATGTTCCTGCTACTGGTTTGAGTGGTAGGAAATGTAGAAAAAATATTAAAACTATCAACTATTTCATCATCATACATAGTAGTAGAACTTGTAGAAGTGGTACAATGCATAGTGGGATTAACATTGACTACATTAAGGCAACATCATCAACTATATTTGCATAATAATTATATAATTATTGTAAATAATCATTTAGCTTGTTCATACAACTATACATATCTGGAGTTTCAGTTGGTCCAATCTCCATATAATTATATAAAGCATTGATTACTTGGTGACAATCAGCCATCTTAATAGAAGGATTTAAAACAACACCAATTAAGTAAATCGGAGGAATTGAAAAGAAATATTTTTTGAATTTTGCTTGCATTTGTTCAACAACATCCTTATATTTTTCTTTCTTCTTAAATTCAGAGAGTAGAAAAGAAATTTCAGCTATATGTACTAAAATCATTGTAGCATTAGGGTAGTATGCTCCAGAAAACTCAACAGTAGCTATATAAAATTTATGTAAAAATTTAATAACATCGTAACAGCATGGCAAATATCAAAAGTTAGAGAAACTCTACAAGGAAGGTGGTCAAACAAATAACGTATGTTTGTTTGATATTGTTCATTGAGTCTAAAGATATCAGCTCTACAAGTACTTGTAGGGATACCTTTAAATAAAGGATTATAAATCCTTTGAATATACATAATAAGATATGATGAAGAAGCAAAAGAAAAAGGTAGACAACCCAAAGCAATCATTTTTGCTAACTCCTCACGATCCTTCATTTTATCATATTTCATAAGTCCTCTAGTGGTAGGCTTTAGAGTTTCTTGATTTCCATCTAAATCAGAGCCCCATTCTATAGGATGCTCAACTCTCATATGTCTACTGAGTGTCCCAGTCCCCCCTATTTTTCTCCAGTCTTATGTTTGAAATCATCATTAGAAAGTTTGAATCTAACTTTATCATTATTCTCTATATCTTCAAAAAAATTCTAAACCTTACTTCTTTTTCTTCGATTAGTAGCCGGGGCCACAGGTGGTCTGCTACTAGTACCACGACCACCACCCCTGCTACCTGCTCCAACACTACTAGGTGTAAGTGGTATCTCATCTTCCATTTCTAATTCATTATCTTCTATACCGAAATATTCTTGTAATTGTTCATAATCTATATTAATATTAGGTGATGTTTCAGAAACATGTGTAGTCTCATTTAAATTACTACCAGAAGCTGAAGTAAACCCTTTTTTTCTATTTTCCCGATTAGCAACCTTTTTACAAACTCTTTTTGCAGCATTAAACATATTGTAAAAATTTAACTACTAGCAAAATTTAAATATGCAAATAAAATAGTAAATAAGAGAAAGAGTTGGAGGGCGTGCACCGAATTCCGCAATAAATTGAGCACTTGATGATTATGCAACTTCAATGTTACCACGAAAAAACGTCAATTGTTCAAATTTTAAAGTTCAATTGTTCAAACTTCAAATAATAAATACTACGATAAATTAAATTCCAAAAAAAAAAGAGTCAAATAGTTGATTGCACTTTAGGTGAAGATTGAAGAATGAGAGGATATGAGATTGAGAAATGAGAGATGAGTGAATAAATGAAGAAGAGGGGGTGTATTTATAGTTTTACAAAGGGTTAAATTAGTAATTACAAAAAGTGTTAATTTTTTAAAAAAAATGGCCCAAAAAAGGGCTAATTGTGCAAATCATCCGTTGGGAAACGGCTCCTTGGCCTAGGTGTCCGTTGCCAACGATAACATTATAACAAACATTTTTTTTTTAAAAAAAACTAGCTATTAGCTGGTCTGGGCGAGTCCGGTCTGGGCCGGGTTAACCGGTTCTACATTGATTTCGTTGACTGGGTTTGACTGATCCGATTAATCGGTTGAATAAATGTGAACGGCCCAACCTCCTTACCCCATTAACCCAGCCCACCCGGCCCTCTATGTACCGGGCCGGTTCGGGTCCAGTTTCAACCGGTCTAGGCCGGTCCGAAAACGGGTTGACCTGGCCCGTTTAACACCCTTACATCTGGATGTGGTACAAATAGATGCTCAGTTTATTCACTGTACCATTAGCATCCCTAATATCAGTTGTGCTCTAACTATGGTGTATGGATATAATAGCTTAGAAATGAGGAAGGATATGTGACAAAAGCTCAGAAATCTTGAAAGAACTATAAATCAACCATGGCTATTATAGGGGGGACTTTAATGTTATTAATACCCCCACAAGACAGAGTGTCAAAGCATGTAGTCACTCAAGTAGAAGTTCAAGATTTTGCAAATTTATGCTCAGATGCAATGATAACTGAACTTCCTTGACGAGGTGAGTTCTTTACATGGACAAATGGGAAATGGGAGAAGACAGAGTAATTAGCAGGATTGATAGAGCATTGGGGAATGATGATTGGATGCTGAATCTTGGTCAGCTAACAGTTGAAGTTGGGGAACCATTTATTTCAGATCATGGACCACTAATGTTGAAGTTTCAAAGAAGGAACGATAATATCAAAGTGCCTTTCAAATTTCTGAATCTTTGGGCTGAGCATGAAGTTCCTGAGAATAGTTACTGAAGGATGGCATGGTGCTCATCATTCTTGCAAGTTAGCTACTATCTAGTACAGACTGAAATTTTATGAAGTCTGATTTTAAGATGTTAAATACCAGAGATTTCAAGAATGTGGCAGAGAAAATAGACCAAGCAAGGAATTATCTGATTGATATCCAACAAGAAATGACTAGAGGCTACTCTAGTCGTTTAAGAATTATGGAGAAAGATGCTAGGATTCGATTAGTAAAATGGTCACTTATTGAAGAAAAGATACTTCAACAAAAATCCAGAGCTCACTGGATTGATTTAGGAGATGGAAACAACAAATACTTCTTTGTTATGATGAAAGATAAAGCAGGCAGGAAAAACATTACAACCCTGACAACTCTAAATGGTGCAGTACTAGCTGAGCCTAAGAGTATCAAGAAAGAGATTGTTGATTTCTATAAGTCTCTTATGGGAACCACTGCTAAATCTTTACCTGCTATGAACATTCAAATCTAAAAAATGGCCTTCAACTGAATCATCAACAAGCAGTAGAGCTAGTTAAGGATGTATCTAAGCAAGAAGTAGATGATTGTTTGCATGTTATTGGTAATGACAAAGCCCCAAGCATTGATGGATATAACGTTGGTTTTTTCAAGAAAGCATGGGGAGTTATTAAGGAAAATGTCTATAAAGCAGTGTCTGAGTTCTTTTCTACTGGTGTGATGCCTCATGCCATTAACTGTACTATAGTTACACCATTGCCTATGATCACCAATGCTTCTACCATCAAGAACTACAGACTTATCTCCTGTTGTTCTATGCAGTATAAGATCATCTCCAAAATCTTGGCTTCAAGATTGCAGAAGGTAATGGGGTCCCTGATAGATGGTGCTCAGGCAGGCTACATTCCAGGAAGGAAAGGAGCTGACAATACCATCCTGGCACATGAGTTGATTAAGGCCTATTCAAGGAAGCACATATCAGCTAGATGCATGATCAAGGTAGATCTACATAAGGCATATGACCGTGTAAAATGGAGCTTTGTGCTACAAATCATGGATGGTCTGGGATTCCCTCAAAAATTCACTCAATGGATATCAACTTGTATTCATAGTGTTAGTTACTCCATACTGATAAATGGAGAATTAACAGAACCATTTCATGTTGCAAAGGGCCTTAGACAGGGTGACCCTGTGTCCCCTTTCTTGTTTACTATATCGATGGAGTATCTGAGTAGGCTTCTCACAGATTTGAAGAATAATAGGCACTTCCACTTTCATCCAAAGTGCAAGAAACTAGGCTTTACTCATTTGAGTTTTGCTGATGATCTTTTATTGTTTGCTAGAGGAGATAATCAGTCTGTGGCCTTATTGCATCAATGCTGAGATCAGTTTTCCACATCATCTGGACTGAAAGCCAACCTAAAAAAAAGTCTGTATATTTTGGTGGAGTGGACACTACAGAACAAGCTCTTATCCTTCATCAACTGGGCTATGTGAAAGGTAATCTACCATGTAGGTATTTGGGAGTACCTGTTACCACCAAGAAGATGAATGTGACTCAATGGCAACCTCTGATTGATAAAATTGTAGCCAAAATATCCTCTTGAACTGCTAGAAAGTATCATATGCAGCAAGAGTGCAACTAATTAGATCTGTACTTTTTGGAGTACAATCTTACTGGTCTCAAATGTTTCTGATGTCATCGAAGGTGATCAAACTCATTAAAGCCTATTGCATAAGCTTCATGTGGTCAGGTACTGATGTCATTACCAAGCGAGCTTTGATATCCTGGGAGAAAGTTTGCCAGCCTAAGAGCACTGGTGGGCTGAACATATTGAATCTTAAAAGCTGGAATAAAGCAGTCATTCTCAAACTGCAATGGGACCAAACAACAAAAGAAGACAGAGTATGGATCAAGTGGGTGCATACGTATCATATAAAGGGGCAACCTATAACTACTAATAAAGTGTCTAAACAAGCTAGTTGGATGGTCCAAATGATCTTGATTGTTGTTGGTCCTAGTCCTCAATTGCATAGAGATAGAGACAAATGTAGTTTGATCAAACAGTTGTATTTGCAGCAGCTAGGATCATTACTAAAAGTTGATTGTAAAGCAATTATGTTCAAGAACTTGGCTCGACCTAAAGCAATCTTTTTCAAGTGGGTGATCATGCAGGAAAGAATGATGACAACTGACAGGTTGCTCATATGGAACATCAATGTGGATCCAATATGTGTTTTCTGTAAATTACATTCGGACTTGGGAGACTCATGCTCATTTATTCTGCAAATGCACTGTCATCTCTGGGCAATGTCTTTGACCGGCTACAAATGCAAGTCCAACTAGAGACGTGGGCTCAGCTAGTTACTTGGTTTGTGGAGAAAGCTATGAAAAACTCTGTTGAAGGTCAGCTTATGCGACTGGCTTTGCTTAAGTACTGTTTAGTATATGGAATGAAAGTAACCAAGAGTATTCAATGATGTACATAGAGACAGGCAGAGCATCATTAGAGAAGTAGCCTATCTTTGCAATGTACGAGCAAATGGCAAACTTAAGTTACCTCTGCAAAATAAGCTCTTGTAGGTAGTAATGGTACTAATGTTTTGACATGTAAACTAGTCATACGAGTCCATGATCTAAGGATATAGATGTATACAGACTGAGTTGGCCTATATGTTTCGGTAAGTTGCTTCTTTAGCGATTAATAATATTTGTGAATTACCAATAAAACAAAAGACAATAAAATTCAAAAAACTACCTTCATTTGGATAATTACCAATGCAGAGCTAGAATCAAGTATATCAAAAGCAACAAAATAACCAAAACTTAACCTTCAAGGAAACCACTACTACAAGAATTATAGTCTGACAAGAGCGTAAAAGACTTCCTTAATATGTAGCACAGGAGTAAAAATTCAAAATAACTCATTATCCAAACTCATCCAAAAAAAATAGCAATGCCAGTGCACAAGGCTATGAGACATGTCAATTATCTTATTTCTTCTCTTCCTTTTCTGCTTCAGCTGCTCTCTTCAACCTCGCACCAATATGACGCGCATTTGTACGCTCAATACGCAGCTTGCCATAGGCATTGAATGATTTCATTTCATCTGTGACCTTCACAAACTCAATAGCGGGCTGCTCCCTAGTAATGGGCATGTAAGTACTCTGGACCTGAGTGGCGGTGGCAAGTTCCTCAGGACTAGAATCACCAGCCTGTGCAATTGTGTTGGAGAAGATGTAAGTTTAAAGTTGCTCCAAGAAAATACCAATAAGACAACATTTTCATTGTCAACAGCAGACAGGTATGACTACAGTGATCTCGGGTTTACCTTGACTTTTTTAGCATGCCCTGGGAAGATGACTAGCTTAGCTTTGTATGTCTTGAGTCTCTGGACATTGGTCTGGAGACCTTCTAGGGATCTGTTCCTACGCCTGTGATCCACAGCAATACCTATAGTTGGAGCAAGTTTTTTGGGAATACCAGCTGCCTGAAAACAAAAGAAAATCTTTAGATATTAATACATGGTAAAGAATGATGTGTTTTGGCAGAGAAAAATGGAAACGACGCATAAGATATGGATCGACTTCAAAAGTCATAGTTGCAACTTAAAAAAAGAGGAGTAAAATGGAGTCTGCCCCAATCAAAAGGAATAGATAAGTAAAGAGCTTTTTGACCTATGAACTTGCTTGCACAAGAACTAAACTCTATGTCAGCTCAACATGTCAAACTCTAAATAAGCTCAGCATGAAACATAGATTCCAACAAGGAAACAAGTTCCACCCCGGCACTCAACATTTTTCCCATTTTTAGAAGGTGGTTTTTTTTCTTTCTTTCTTTTTTTGAGACAGAGGAGGGGAGAGGGGTAAAAGCAAACATCTAGCGCAAGATTAGATAGAATGAATCTCACTTTCAGCTCTTCTACCTGCCAGATCTGACTTTCATGTTGTATTTTAGTGTTTGTCCATGAACAACAGGTCGGAGTGGTCCAGTTGTTGGCCTAGGGAAGATTGTTGCAGCTTTCTTCTGGTATAACTCTGTATTTGTAAAACAATTCTGGAAATAATAAAATAAATAAACAAAAATGTAAACG
>MDKH01071781.1:0-26130 GCA_005239495.1 Nicotiana undulata
CCCCATTGTTAATACTATACCTCGTCCTCGAGGCCCTATCTCGGCCAGTTCGAGGCCTCGATGTAAGGCATCTTGGTTTGCGTATCTCCACTTTCTCTTATCCTTATCTTATTTTCCTTACCTACACGTAGCATCTATTGCTTAACGACTAGTATTAAAATAAATCACATATTTTTAGAACCACAAAATCAAATTCAATTGTAATTACCATTTTCAAGGTAAACCCACCACGATAGAGATTCGCAGTGTATTGGGTTTGGCCGAATATTATAGGAGGTTCGTGGAGGGTTTTTCTACTCGTGCTTCTATGTTGACTAAATTTACGTAGAAAGCGGTTAAGTTCCAGTGGTCCAACGCCTATGAAAGGAGCTTCCTCCCAGATGGTACAGAGGGGTTTATGGTATATTTCAATGCTTTAAGGATCAGGCTTGGGTGTGTGTTAATGCAACATGGCAAAGTTATAGCTTATGCTTCAAGGCAACTGAAGAATCATGAAAAGAATTATCAAATGCATGACTTAGAGCTTGCGGCGGTGATTTTTGCATTAAGTAAGGTATGTCCAACGCATGACTTCCAGACATTATTTCTATGGGGTCTACGTGGATGTATTTACGGACCATAAGATCCTTAAATATATTTTCAAACAGAAGGAGTTAAATTTGAGGCAGAGAAGGTGGCTTGAGTTGCTTAATGACTACGACATTGATATTTTATATCATCTGAGGAAAGCTAATGTGGTGGCGGATGCTCTCAGTCGGAAATCCATGGGTAGTTTGGCTCACTTGGAGGCTTGTTAAAGGCCATTGGCCCGGGAGGTTCACCAGTTGGCTAGTTTGGGGGTTCGTCTTGGGACTATAATATGGGGGGAGTAATTGTGTAGAATAAGGCAAAATCATCTCTTGTGGCGGAAGTAAAAGAAAAGCAATATAATGATCAATTATTGGTACAACTGAAGGAGGGAATCCATAAACACAAGACCTCAACTTTTTCTGTTGGTGTGGATGGTGGAACATGTCTGTCATGACCCCAAATCCTAACAGGTCGTGATGGCGCCTATCGTGGGACTAGGCTAGACAACCATCGCCTAACTACTCATTTGTTCTATTATAACATTCAAAAATCAATAATAAGCAGCAAACAGAGTATAAATAATTTCTTTAAGTCTTTACGCCCCAATAATAATCTAACAGTCTAAACAATTCTCTTAAGACTAGAGTCAATGACCATGAGCATCTAAGATATAAACTAACTCTGCTAATGTCTAAGAAATAAATACTAATACTACTAAAGAAGGGAAATGGAGAAGCTGTGGACGGGGACAACTACCTCGAAATCCCCTAACTGATGACCACGAACTCGGATGACTACTGCTCCGAACCAGTACCTGGATCTGCACACAGAGGTGCAGGGAGTAATGATGAGTACGCCAACTCAGTAGTAATGGAAATAAATCACAATCTGAAGTATATGAAACACATAACACAAAACACCAATCCACAAAATAGTAAAACATCAAGTCTCAATACAAAATACATAAGTTCGAAAAACCAGTTTCCATGAAATCCTTTGAAACAAGTACATTTTCTAGTATTTCTTAGTAAAATTCTCAGTAAAATCGGTTTGAAAAATGAAGTGAATCATAGTAAAAAACTCAGTACAATATCATCATAAAACTGCCCCTCGGGCCATAATCATCACTCATAATAGTTTCCCTCAGCACCTCACCATCACTCAGAATCAGCCCCGCGGGCAACCTCACTGTCACTCTTGCCTCCCAATCACTCATCACTCGGCACTCACACTCACTAGGTACTTTCGCTCACTCGGGGTGTGTACAGACTTCGTAGGGGCTCCTAAATCCCAAGCACTATAAACAAGCCACATCATGGCATACATCATTCTCAGGCACTCAGCCTCTCTCATATCGTAACATCCTCACAACATTGGCCCTCGGCCTCACTCATATAATAAAATCCTCACAACATTGGCCCTCAGCCTCACTCAGTCAAACACTCTCAGCGTGCCACTCGGGCCATGAATAAAACGGGGTTCTCGACCCAAAATAGTATTTCATTTCAAGAAATAGTAATATCATCAAATATGAGTGTCAACAATTTCACAAGAAAGACTGAGTGTAAAATCGTAGTTTCAAAGTAGTGAGAATATCAGTAAAATAGCCCCCAAGGGGTTAAAACAGATCGGCACTAGGCCCCAAACATGGCTTACAACTCAAATATATCAAAACATAGTAATATTCATTAGTTGCCTAAAAAGATACATTTTCCAATTCGGGCACGCCCCACACTCGTCATCCAGTGTGTGCGTCACTCCAAATCCGTGAAAGGATGTAAAGTCCAGGATTTCATACCCTCAGGACAGGATTTAAAGACACTACTTACCTCAAACTAGCCCGAAAAGCTACTGTGCAACCCGCTTGCCTCTCGTATCAACTTCTGAGTGCTCCAAATCTACCAAGATCAGATTTTTATCATCAAATTATGCTAAGGGAATGAATTCCAATTGAAAAACACCAATTTTAGCATAAAACCCGAATTTAGCCAAAACCCGACCCCCGACCCCGCATCTTGGAACTCGACAAATTTTATACCAAAATGTTTTTCATCATCTCACGAGTTTGTACATATAACGAACGTCAAAATAAGAGTTCGTTTGACCCCTCAAATCATCTCCTAAATGTATCATAATGTCAAACCCTAACTCCACCTTTTTCTACTAATTTTCATGAATTAAACACTGATAATAAGGTCTTTAATCACATATAATCGAGTTAATAAGTCCAAAAAGCTTACCTCAATGATGCACAAATGTTTCCCTCTTCAAAATCCCTCAAAAACCTCGGAGCCCGCACAACAATGGTGGAAAAAGGGTTAAAATTCACGAAGTATCCTTTTTATACTTTTCTGCCCAGGCTTTTCGCACCTGCGCCCCAAGGGACCGCACATGCAGTTTCTTATTAAACCGGCATATTCCCGCACCTGCGACCTCGCAGGTACGGTCAAGTGTCCGCATCTGTGACCTTTTCCCTAAGCAGGCCAAAACTCGCACATGCGGAGCCTTTTGCGCTCCTGCGGGCCCGCTCCTGCGGGCCCGCACCTGCGGTCAACCATCCGCAGGTGCGGAAACAACAGTAAAATCACACCAGCAGCTTTTTGGTGCACTCTTCAACTCCAAAACCTCCCGTTAACCATCTGAAATCCATCCCGAGCCCCTCGGGATCCCAACCAATTATACCAACACATCATATATGATCATTCAAACTTAGTTGCACTCTCGGAACACCCAAAATAACATCAAAACACCAAAATCACATCGGATTCAAGACTAAGAACTTTGAAATTTCTAAAATCCACCAACGATGCCGAAGCTATCCAAAACAACTCCGATTGACTTGAAATTTTGCAGACATATCCAAAATGACACTACGAATCTGTTCCAACTATTGGAATTCCATTCCGGTCTTGCTAGCCTATTTTTCACTGCCGACCGGAAATCACCAAAAACTATTTTTCGCCAATTCAAGCCTAATTCTACACCGGACATCAAAAAAATATTCCGGACACACTCCTAAGTCCCAAATCACCTATCGAAGCTATCCGAGCCGTAAAATACGCATTCTGAGGTCGTTTACAAATAAGGCAACTCTCAATTGACTTTTCCAACTCTAAGGCTTTTTCTAGAGACTAAGTGACTAAACTCTCACTACAAACATTCCGATTCCAAGCCTACCAACTCTAACACATCAAAAACAGTATAACTAACCTATGCCAAGGCAATACCAGTAATTATAATGCAGGTTCTACGTAACGACCGACCGGGTCGTTACAATGTCACAGCCCAAAATCCAACCACAGGCGTCGTGATGGAACCTAGTCTCTAAGACTAAGTGAGCCGATATTAATTACATTTTGAAGCCTTTTTTTTTTGTAATCAAAACTTTCAGCGGAAAAAATATACATACACAACATTCCCAAGACTGGCAGTACTGAGTCACGAACTCTAAATGAATACATGAAATGATCGCGAGGACCAAATATATATTGTTTGATTAAAATCTAACGGTACAATGAAATAAAAAGACTCCAAGGGACTGTGACGACCAAGCAGCTCTACCTTGAATCCTTACAATCTCGCTTTAACTCTGCTCAAGCTCGATATCTCCAATATTATAGGAACTAAGATAGGTGCATGACGGGCTAACTCACTGAACCTGATAGCATATTCTGACACGATCATAGTGTCCTGACGCAACCTTTCAAATTCTATGCGCCACGCTTCTCGGAGAGTCTGGGGAACTAACTTTTTCGAGAACATTTCCGAAAATTGAGCCCAAGTTGGTGATGTTGCATTGACTGGTCTACCTTCTTCATAGGCTTGCCACCACCGATACGCTGCTCCTGACAGGTGAAATGTAGTAAAGGCAACTCTGCTCACTTCCACAATACCCATGGTGCGGAGAATACGGTGACAATTTTTCTAGAAATCCTTGATCATCCTATGTAGTTGTGCCACTAAAAGTAGGTGGGTCATACCTCTTAAACCTCTCAAGTCTCTTTTGTTCTTCTTTTGATGCCTCTGGCCTGACCTAAGGTTGAACCGGAATGATAGGTTGTACCGGTACTGTACCCGGAACTTGACCAATGTGAACCTGCTGCTCTAGAGTATGGGTTGTAGGAGTCTGAGCTACTCCCCCAATCTGTGAAATATTTTGTGAGATAGAGATCAGTCCCGCTTGAGTTAATGTACCAAACATGTTTAGGAGTTGTGCTAAAGTCTCCAGAAGTCCGAGGGTAACAACAGGTGTTTCTAGTACTTGTCTCTCAACTAAAGCTACTGGCGGCTCCTCAACTACTGCTCTGACAGGTGTCCTATCTGTGACACGTGAAATTCCTCGGCCTCTACATTGGCCCCAAACTCTCGCGGACCTAGCAGTATGCGCAGGTGCTTGCTCAGCTAACCCGGTAGCACGTGTCCTCACCATGTGTGAGAGAATAGAGATACAAAGACTCCAGTTCCACAGTCAACAAATCCGCATGAAAGGAATGGAAAAAGTGGAAATTTCCTAGCAGTTATGTAGCCACTTGAAGATAAGTACAGACGTCTCTGCAACGATCCACAAGAATCTACTAGACTCGTTTGTGACTCGTAGAACCTATGAACCTAGAGCTCTGTTACTAACTTGTCACGACCTAAAATTCCATCACAGGCGTCATAATGGCACCTAGTCTCTAAGACTAGGTGAGCCGATATTAATTACATTTTGAAGCCAATTTTTTTTAAATCAAAACTTACAGTGGATCAAATATAAATAGACAACCTTCCCTAGACTTGTAGTACTGAGACACGAACTCTAATTGAATATATGAAATGATCACGAGGACCAATATTCAATACTGTTTGATTAAAATTTAACAGTATAATGTAATGAAAAGACTCAAAGGGATTGCGACGACCAAGCAACTCTACCTTGAATCCTTGCAATCCCGCTTTAACTTTGCTCAAGCCCGATATCTCCAATACCTGGCTCTGCACAAAATCTGCAAAAGTGTAGAACCACGGTCGGTACCCAGTAAGTGTCAAGACAAACCTCAATGGAGTAGAGACGAGGTACAATCAAGACACTCACTAGTCTAATAACCTGTGCAATATAATATACAAAATAACTAGAAACAAATAACATCAAGGCAACTTAAAACAATAAGTAGTATGCACAGTAAGACAATAAAATCACCATTTAATATTGATCATCAATTAATAAACACAATTACACCCAGATAAATCAAATTCTTCAATTAAATATCTTTCACATATAATTCCTACGAATAAAACTCTGTTTCAAATATAAGTTCGTCGAAGAAATATCTTTCAAATAGATTTCTTTCATATAATAATTTCTTGAATAAAAATTCTTTCCAAATAATAGTCTTTCAAATATAGTTTTCTTCAAGGTAAATGCTTTTCAACTATACTTTTCAAATAAATATCTTTCAAACATGGTTTCTTAAAGATAAATCTACCGGGATTGCGTCCCGTAGATCAGAATTGGTCATGCAGAACAGGGGGATCTCCCAGAATACGTCCGTAGTCCCAAAATAAATATGCAGTGCATGGGGGGATATCAAGTTATGACAATAATGAAGTAAGGCGACAAAGTAAATATCAAACTTGAAAAAACAGAAGCGGCACGACATCACCCTTCGTGCTTTCACTCTCATAATTATGTCACGGCATCACCCTTCATGCTTTTAATTTCATTAATATGGCACGTCATCACCCTCCGTGCATTAACACTCACAATATCGGCACAACATCACCTTTCGTGCATTAACACTCACAATATCAGCACGACATCACCCTTCGTGCATTAACACTCACTCATAATATCACGCATGACATCACCCTTTGTGCTTTTACACTCTTTCTCACCCAAACAAATGAAATGATAACATCCCGACAAGGGAATCAATAGTATAAATAATAATAGAAACCAAACCATCCCGGCAAGGGAGTCAGCAATGGAAACAATACCATCCCGGCAAGGGAAAACAACTATAACCAATCTCGCTTAATTAATTAGCTTCACGAATTAAATCTCAACTTGAACCAATACTCAGGAACAGGCAATACCAAGAAATACCATTAACATGAATAATCATCAAGTTAAGCCTAAGTAGTGCTTAATGAAAGATCATATCTCAATATGCCGAATGGCCACAACCAAATTACAAAGCTACAACCAAGTCAATTAATTTCACAACAAATAGTCAAAAGCTTCACACAATGTGTACAACACCCAAAAATAATCAATAGAGATATAAATTACTCAACATAAAGTAGAGTTTTCATTAAATTCAAATTTTTCAATAATTATATAAACACCTCTTCTTAAGCTTATTTAATTAATTATTTGTAGAGGAAAAATCCATAATGAAATTAAATTCCAGTAATTATCAAGCCAACAAATTCAAGGAATTACATAAATAATCAAGTCACAATCGCATCAAATTGTCATGTAATAACAGATTCAACAACAACAAGGATTTAAGCACGACAAATAGATGTTTAAATATCTACCAACAATTATCCAATTTACTACACAAGATGCTCAAGTCTTTAACTCAATCAAATTTACACATATAAGTCGAGTACGTACTCGTCACCTCGCGTACACGGCTTTTCACATCTCATAAATGGCACATAAGACTTGATAATAGGTGAATTAGACTATAATTGTGCCCCTAATGAACCACACTTTGTGATGTTTTAATGTAAATATTGATAACAAAATGCTCTGATTAGTGTTTTTCGTGCTTTGTAGGTTATATTTTACAGAAGAAGACTTTGGAGCAATTTGGAGTCAATTATGGAAGTTTGAGGCCAATCACAGAGATACCCATGGAATGCACTGGAAAAATAAGCAAGAACCGAACTGAAGCAAGGCCACCGCGGCCGCGGTCGACCGCAGTGGAAGAAATTGAAGCGAGAAAAGTAGCCGACCGTGGTCCTGCCACACCCCTGTCGCGACCACGGTCAAATGCTGGAAATTCAGGGATGAAAGTGCAAAACACGGGATTTTATAGCCCAAACCCTATATAAGTCTTGTAAATCCGCCCAAGATGGGGGGTGTAACGACCCGACCGGTCGTTTTGCGTATCAGGATCCCGTTCCCTTAAATGAAATCTTCCATAGCGGCTATTCTTTCTTGATGACTTGCGAGGATGGGTGGTTCAGGATTCGGGAATGGTTTGAGTGATTTAGGAACACCTGGTTCTTTAAGGTTGCCCTATTTGGCGAAGTTTGACTAGGTCAACATTTTGAGCAAACGACCTCTGAATAGAGTTATGAGAGCTCCAGTAGCTTCATATGATGATTTTGGACTTGGGCGTATGTTCGTCTCGGGTTTTCGATGACCCGGGAGCATTTCGGCGCCCGAAATGGAAATCAGGATTTCCTGATGTTTGAAATTTGGTTTGGGAAGTGATTTTATGCTATCGAGGTCCGAACAGAATTCCAGAATCGGGAATAGTTTCGTATAGTAATTTATGACTTGTCTACAAAATTTGAAGTCATTCCGAGTTGTATAGGTCGGTTCGGCGCATCATTATAGAAATCTAGAGTTTGAAAGCCTTAAGTTATAAATTCAGGGGTTTTGGGATGTGATTATGGGTTTTAGTATTGTTTTGGATGTTCTGTGGGCTCGAGAAAGTCCGTATAATGATTTGGGACTTATTGGTATATTTAGACGGGGGCTCGGGTGTGCCCGGGTTCCTCTCGGACACAACACAAGGCCAAAAAACCAGCTAAAAACACTGATGGTTCAGTTGTAGCTGGTGTGACCGCAGGTGCGGTTGCCCAGCTGCAGGTGCGGGACCGCTCCTGTGGTCCCAGCCTCGCAGGTGCGCAACGTCCGCAGGTGCAGACCATTTTCTGCAGGTGCGGCCTCCAACTCCGCAGGAGCGGGACCATTTTCCCAGGGTCGCATGTGCGGAAACCCCTATAGGCAGCCTGTTTTTAAATGTCAAAACACAAATTTCCTACATCTTTTTTCACTCAACCTCCATTAAAGAGCTCTCAAGCTTGGGGAAAACCTGTCCACGACTAAGTCCACCAAAGGTGAGTAATTTCACTCCGTTTTTCTAGTCTAAAATGTGAATTAACAAGGGAATTAACTACTATATCTTAGTAAAACCTAGATTTGGGGTAGTAAATAGGATTTTTGAGAATTTAAAGAATTATCCAGATTTTTGTTGCGAATTCAAGTAGAAGTTGCATAATTATGATCCTTAGGCTACGGGTGAGTGAGCCCTTCGAGAATTTTCGGAATCCGAGCGCGTGGGCCCGGGGTTGAAATTCCAAAATCCTTCAAGAATGCCTAATTTTGGGTTTATTGGTTAATTCCTCTTCTTTGAACTTAAATTGATTCAATTACGCTATATTTGGCTAGTTGCGAGCCGTCGAGGGTAGACTTCAGAGATTCGGGCGCATCCTTGATTTGGGGGGTGATTTCGTCACGAGGTGAGTCTCCTTTTAAACTCGTAAGGGGGAAATGTCCCCATAGGTTTCTTATTTGTTAAGTATACATGTTGTGGGGGCCGCGTACGTACCAAGTGACGAGAGTCTGTACGTGGCAACTATATTTCTATGTCGGGTAGCTTTGGGACTCACGAGCATGCCTTATGTGCCTTATTTGTACTTTGTATGTAATGTAAGTTGTGATTGTTGTTGAGATGACATGGAAAGGTGAAATATTATGAATTTAATCCCAGTTGGCTACAGTGGTATTGGCACGGTCCTGTTGGGTTCACTTTTGAGTCGGTACACATAAACTTATATATATATGAATATGCATTTATCATTATCGAGTCAGCACACGAGTCGCAGGTAGGATTCGCGACCGGGGGGAGCTTATCATTATCGATTCAGCACACGAGTCACATGTAAGATTTGCGATCGTGGGTAGCTTATCATTATCGAGTCAGCACACGAGTCACGAGTAAGATTCGCGATCGTGGGGAGCTTATCATTATCGAGTCATCAAATGAGTCGCATGTAAGATTTGCGATCGTGTGGAGCCTATTATTATCGAGTCAGTACACGAGTCGCAGGTAAGATTTGCGATCGTGGGTAGCTTATTATTATCGAGTCAGCACACGAGTCGCAGGTAACCTTCGCGATAGTGGGGAGCTTATTATTTTCGAGTCAGCAAACGAGTCGCATGTATGATTCGTGATCGTGGGTAGCATATGACCTCAGTCCTTATGACCACCCTTATGACTCCGGCCGGTTGTCTTGTTTTGGTATTGTATTATCACTTGAGTCTGAGTCGCACATAGTGGGATTGACAGGTATTGTGTAGATGGAGGTTTGGCCCTTGCAGTTCATTTTCAGTTGCTACTTGGATTACATTATTTGCTAATGTACTTGTTGATTTCTGCTTCACATGCCTACTGCTTTAGCCATAGCTCTTTTTATGTTATATTGCTTGACCTTAGTGAGTATCTAGTCGACCTCTGGTCACTACTCCTTCGAGTTTAGACGGGATACTCACTGGGTACATATTTATTTATGTATTCATGCTGCACTTCTTCTTCTTCTATACTTGATTGTACATGTCCGGAGGCTGGTACATCTGATTATCAGGCCGGTGCTAGATACTGATTTGTGTGATTAGACTTCACGGTGAGATGCTCTTCCTGGCGACCTCCTAGCAGCACCCTGAAGTTCCTTTTGTTATTTTCCCCGTCTATTTCCTCCAGACTGTGGATTTGTATCTATATGTATCTTGAATATTCCGATAGTTTCTTGTGACACTCGTGACACTAGTTCCTGGCTCACACGTAGTGTATATTTTGGGTTTTGGGTTGTATATGCATACATATGCTTTATTTGGGCCATGTATTGTTATGATTTTATTTTCATATCAAGCTATCATCATGTTTAATTGTTTTAAACTGGTAAATATTGACTTGTTTAATCAAATGGGAAGGGTAACACCTAGTGAAATTCATATTGGCTTGTCTAACCCCGCTGTTGGGCGCCATCGTGACCCACATTAGGAATTGGGTCGTGACAACGTGGTATTAGAGCCTTAAGTTCACGTAGTCTCACGAGTCACGGGTAGACACAGTAGAGTCTTACGGATCGGTACAAAGACGTCTGTACTTATCTTAAGGAGGCTATAGGGTGTTAAGAAACTCCTCTTTGTTCATATCATATCGTGCAACCGATGATGTACTCAAATTTGATCTTCTACTCTCTCACAGATGGTGAGGAAGCGTGCTTCTCATGTTCCTGATCCGGGAGAGGCTGCTACCCCCACCGCTCGAGGCCGTGGCAGAGGTAGGGGTACGACACCTGCTCGAGACAGAAGACGAGGGAATCCTAGAGTCGTACCAGTTGCACCACTGGAGGACCCTATTATTGAGGGGCGGGAGGAGGTGCCTCCAGTAGCTCCTGCTCCAGCAGATGTTATGGCAGCGCCAGGCTTCCAGGAAGTCATGGGCCGCATGTTGAGATTCATGGACACAGTGTCCCAGGCTGGCCTTTCTCCAGCAGATCCTGCCGCTTCTCAAGCGGGAGGGGGAGTCCAGACTCTTACCACTCAGGCCGCAGGACAGGAAGAAGCAGCACACGATACTCCGGGTACACCGCCCGTGGGTGGGGTTCACCCTGTAGTAGCAACACCAGAGCCCAGGCTAGTTGCAGAGGGTGATCACCGGAAGATGCTAGATAGATGGACCCGGCTTCGCCCTCCAGTCTTCGGGGGTGAGCGGGGTGAAGATGCCCAGGATTTCATTGACAGGTGCAGGTACAGACTGCACAATATGAGCATATTGAAGTCGCACGGGGTAGACTTCACTACATTTCAGTTTGAGGGTCGAGCTCGCCGCTGGTGGCAGTCATATATTCTCAGCAGGCTAGTAGATTCTCTTCCTGTCACCTGGAGTCAGCTTAGTCAGCTATTTCTGGACAGATACATTCCACCTTCTGATAGGGAGGAGCTTCGGGGTCAGTTTGAGCGGTTAGAGCAGGGGCAGATGTCTGTGACCGATTATAAGGCGAGATTTTCAGAGTTATCCCGCCATTCTCTTATGATATTGCCCACTGATGCCGAGAGGGTGCGGGGGGTTTGTGGCAGGCTTACATCCAGGTATCACGACCTCTATGGCCAGAGAGGTAGAGATGGGTACCCCGTACCAGCTTGTAATCGAGATAGCTCGACGGATTGAGGGGTACCGATTGAGGAATAGGGAACAGGGTCAGCAGGACAAGAGGGCCAGATTTTCGGGTGATTTCAAGTGTGCTCCAGCTAGGGGCAGGGGTCAGTTCAGAGGCGGTCAGTCCAGTAGGCCTTCATATACAACACCTCCACTACCTCCCAGGGGTGTTCCAGCAAGGCCTCAGTTCAGCGCCATGCTAGAGCGCTCCTACCGTACTCCGGCCATCCACAATTCATCCAGTGGTTACTCCAGCAGTCAGAGATCTTTCGATTCATATTTTAGTGATGTGTCAGATGATTCTCATCGCACTCCGTCCATTTGGGACTCTTAATCCACACGACAGCCGGATATGTCACATTTGAGATACTACGTGCGAGGGGACTTAGGCCACATGAGGAGGAATTGCTCCCACTATCGGGGCAAGGCCGTGCAGCAGAGTCACCAGCCTATGATTTTAGCACCAGCAGTTCGACCACCTAGGGGTGGGGGTCAGGTTTGCAAGGGCCATCCTAGAGGGGGAGGCCAGTCAGAAAGGGGTCAGTCAGCTCCAGCTCGTTCTAGGGGAGCTCAGTCTTCAGGTGCTACAGCCAGGTTCTATGCTATTCAGGCCAGATCAGACGCAGTGGCCTCAGACGCCGTGATTACAGGTATTATTTTAGTCTATGGTAGGGAGGCTTCAGTGTTATTTGATCCAGGGTCTACATACTCATATGTTTCCGCATTATTTGCTCTTTTTCTGGTTGTTCCTCGTGATCCCTTGGGTTCTCCTTTGTATGTGTCCACTCCTGTGGGCGATTTTGTGGTAGTAGATTGGGTCTACCAATCTTGTGTGATTACCTTATGTGGGCTTGAGACCAGAGCCGACCTGTTATTGCTCAATATTATTGATTTCGAGGTTGTTTAGGGCATGGATTGGCTATATCCTTATCATGATGTGTTGGATTGCCATGCCAAGACAATTACATTAGCCATGCCTGAGTCGCCGAGGTTAGAATGAAGGGGTTCTTCAGTTAGTGAATTCATCCGGGTCATTTCCTATATGAAGGCTCGGCACAGGGTCGAGAAGGGTTGCTTAACTTACCTTGCTTTTGTGCGGGACACTAGTGCCGAGTCTCCTACCATTGATTCAGTGCCTGTTGTTCGAGAGTTCCTAGATGTGTTTCCTTCAGATCTTCCAGGCATGCCTCCAGGTCGAGATATAGACTTTTGTATTGATTTTTCTCCAGATTCTCAGCCAATTTCCATTCCCCCTTATCGTATAGCTCCTAAGGAGCTAAAGGAGTTGAAGGAGAAGCTTGAGGAGTTGTTGTCCAAGGGGTTCATCAGGCTGAGTGTGTCACCGTGGGGTGCTCCGATCTTATTTGTGAAGAAGAAGGATGGGTTTATGCGGATGTGCATTGACTATCATCAGTTGAATAAGGTGACCATCAAGAACAAGTATCCTTTCCCACGCATTGATGATTTTTTTGACCAGTTGCAGGGTACTCGGGTGTTTTCTAAGATTGATCTAAGATCGGGTTATCACCAGTTGAAGATTCGGGCTTCTGATGTTCCGAAGACTGCATTTCGCACCAGATATGGCCATTATGAGTTTTTAGTGATGTCCTTCGGCTTGACTAATGCCCCAGTAACATTTATGGACTTGATGAATAGGGTGTTCAGGCCGTTTATCGACTTCTTCGTTATTGTTTTCATTGATGATATATTGATCTACTCACGAAGCTTGGGTGAGCATGGGCAGCATTTGAGGGTTGTGCTTCAGACCTTGTGAGGGCAGAAGTTATATGCTAAGTTCTCCAAGTGCGAGTTTTGGTTAGAGTCTGTGGCATTCTTGGGGCATGTGGTATCCGGAGAGGGTATCAAGGTTGATCCGTAGAAGATTAAGGTCGTTCAGAGTTGGCCGCGTCCTACTTCAGCTTCAGAGATCATGAGTTTTCTGGGTCTAGCAGGCTATTATCGGCGATTCGTGGAGGGATTCTCTTCTATTGAAGCTCCATTGACTAGATTGACTTAGAAGAATTCCCCGTTTCGATGGTCCGACGAGTGTGAGGCGAGCTTTCAGAAGCTCAAGTCAGCATTGACCTCAACACCAGTTCTATCATTGCCTTCTGAGTCTGGGATGTATACTATATATTGTGACGCTTCACGCGTCGGGTTGGGATGTGTGTTGATGCAGGATGGAAAGGTTATTTCTTATGCTTCGCGCCAGCTGAAGGTTCATGAAAAGAATTATCCTGTGCACGACTTAGAGTTGGCGGCAATAGTTCATGCTTTGAAGATTTGGCGGCACTATTTGTATGGTGTGTCATGTGAGGTCTACACTGACCACCGCAGTTTGCAACATTTTTTTAAGTAGGGGGACCTTAATTTGAGGCAGCGGAGATGGCTTGAGTTGTTAAAAGACTATGATCTCACTATTCTGTATCACCCGGGAAAGGGGAATGTTGTAGCAGATGCTTTGAGCAGGAGGGCAGCGAGTATGGGTAACTTGGCCTACATTGCAGCTGAGGAGAGACCTTTAGCCTTGGACATTCAGTCCTTGGCCAATCGCCTTGTGAGATTGGACCTTTCGGAGCCTCGTCGAGTTTTGGCTCATGTAGTTGCTCAGTCTTCATTGTTGGGGGAGATTAAGGCTCGACAGTTTGATGATCCACGTCTTGCAGAGCTTCGGGATACGGTGGTCCAGGGTAGGGCCAAGGAGGTTACCTTGGGCGAGGATGGTGTCCTGAGGCTCCAAGGCCGTCTGTGTGTTCCTGATATTGGTGGCCTGAGGGAGAGGATTCTAGAAGAAGCGCACAGTTCTCGGTATTATGTTCATCCAGGAGCGACGAAGATGTATCGTGATTTGAAGCAGCATTACTGGTGGAGGCGGATGAAGAAGGATATAGTGCAGTATGTGGCTAGGTGTCTCAATTGTCAGCAGGTCAAGTACGAGCACCAGAGGCCAGGAGGATTGTTTCAGCAGATGCCCATTCCTGAGTTGAAATGGGAGCGCATCACCATAAACTTCGTTGTTGGGTTGCCTCGGACTTTGCATATGGTTGACGTGGTTTGGGTCATTGTGGATATATTGACAAAATCGGCACATTTTATTCCTGTGGCTACTACTTATACTACAGAAAGGCTGGATCAGATTTACATTCGATTGATAGTCTGGTTGCACGGTGTGCCGATGTCTATTATATCAGATCGAGGTCCACAATTCACTTAGCACTTCTAGAGAGCTTTGTACAGTGAGATGGGCACTCAGATAGACCTCAGTTCAACATTTCACCCTCAGACTGATGGTCAGTCTGAGCGTACAGTTCAGATTTTGGAGGATATGCTCAGGGCTTGTGTGATTGATTTTGGCGGTCAGTGGGACCTATTCTTGCCTTTGGCGGAATTTGCATACAATAACATTTATCAGTCCAGCATTGAGATGGCTCCATTCGAGGCGTTATATGGTAGGCGATGTCGTTCTCCTATCGGGTGGTTTGAGCATGGCGAGGCCAAGTTATATGGCACAGATCTGGTGAGAGATGCTTTGGATAAGGTGAAGATCATTCAGGAGAGACTCCGCATAGCTCAGTCCAGACATAAGAGTTACGCAGATCAGCGGGCGCGTGATGTGGCATTTATAGAGGGAGATAAGGTTATGCTGAAGGGTTCGCCGGTGAAGGGTATTATGAGATTCGGGAAGAAGGGCAAGCTGAGCCCCAGGTTTATAGGTTCATTCGAGGTGTTGAGGCGAGTCGGAGAGGTCGCTTATGAGCTTGATTTACCTCCACGTATCCATGCTTTGGAGGTATCACGCCGACTTCTCCCACGTAGTTGATTACATCACGATTCAGTTAGATGAGAAGTTGGGCTACGAGGAGGAGCCAGTAGCTATTATTGACGGACAAGACCGCCAGTTGAGGTCCAAGACAATTTCTGCTGTTAAGGTCCAGTGGAGGGGCCAACCAGTTGAGGAGGCGACTTGGGAGTCCGAGGAGGACATGCGGAGCAGATATCCACAGCTATTCAGCACTCCAGATACGATTCTATACCCGTTCGAGGATGAACGTTTGTTTAAGAGGGGGAGAATGTAACGACCCGACCAGTCATTTTGCGTATCAGGATCCCGTTCCCTTAAATGAAATCTTCTATATAGGCTATTCGTGCTTGATGACTTGCGGGGACGGGTGGTTCAGGATTCAGGAGTGGTTTGAGTGATTTAGGAACACCTGGTTCTTTAAGGTTGGCCTATTTGGAGAAGTTTGACTTCGGTCAACATTTTGAGCAAACGGCCTCGGAATCGAGTTCTAACAGCTCCAGTAGCTTCGTATGATGATTTTGGACTTGGGCATATGTTCGGCTTGGGTTTTCGATGACCCGGGAGAATTTCAGCGCCCGTAATGGAAATTAGGATTTCCTGATGTTTGAAATTTGGTTTGGGTCGTGATTTTATGCTATCGAGGTCCAAATGGAATTCCAGGACCGGGAATAGTTCTGTATGGTCATTTATGACTTGTCTGCAAATTTTGAAGTCATTCTGAGTTGTATAGGTCGGTTCAGCGCATCGTTATAGAAATCTAGAGTTTGAAAGCCTTAAGTTATAAATTCAGGGGTTTTGGGGTGTGATTTTGAGTATTAGCGTTGTTTTGAGTGTTCCGTGGGCTCGAGAAAGTCCGTATAATGATTTGGGCCTTGTTGGTATATTTAGACGGGGGCTCGGGTGGGCCCAGGTGCCTCCCGGACACCACACGAGGCCAAAAAACAAGCTAGAAACACTACTGGTGCAACTGTAGCTGGTGTGACCGCAGGTGCGGTTGCCAAGCCGCAGGTGCGGGATCGCTTCTGCGGTCCCAGCCTCGTAGGTGCGCAACGTCCGCAAGTGCGGACCATTTTTCGTAGGAGCGGGATCACAGGTGCGGCCCCTAACTCTACAGGTGCGAACCCAGCTCCCCCGTCCATTTTCCGCAGGTGCGACCATTTCCTCGCAGGGGCGGGACCGCTGGTGCGGTCCCAGGGTCGCAGGTGTGGAAACCCTTGTAGGCAGCCTGTTTTTAAATGTCAAAATACGGATTTCCTTCATCTTTCTTGCACTCAACCTCCATTAAAGAGCTCTCAATCTTGGGGAAAACCTGCCCACAACCAAGTCCACCAAAGGTGAGTAATTTCACTCCGTTTGTCTAGTCTAAAATGTTAATTAACAAGGGAATTAACTATTAAATCTTAGTGAAACCTAGATTTGGGGTAGTAAATAGGATTTTTGAGAATTTGGTGAACTATCAAGATTTGTTGCGAATTCAAGTAAAAGTTGCATAATTACGATCCTTAGGTTACAGGTGAGTGATCCCTTCGAGACTTTTCAGAATCCAAGCGCGTGGGCCTGAGGTTTAAATTCTAAAATACTTCTAGAATGCCTAATTTTGGGTTTATTGGTTAATTCCTCTTCTTTGAACTTAAATTGATTGAATTATGCTATATTTGGCTAGTTGCGAGCCATCGAGGGTAGACTTCGGAGATTCGGGTGCATCCTTGATCCGATGGGTGATTTCGTCACGAGGTGAGTCTCCTTTCCAACCTCATAAGGGGGAAATGTCCCCATAGGTTCCTTATTTGTTAAGTATACATGTTGTGGGGGCCGCGTATGTACCAAATGACAAGAGTTCGTACGTGGCGACTATATTGCTATGTCGGGTAGCTTTAGGACTCACGAGCATGCCTTATGTGCCTTATTTGAACTTTGTATGTAATGTAAGTTGTGATTGTTGTTGAGATGACATGGAAAGGTGAAATATTATGAATTTATTCCCAGTTGGCTACAGTGGTATTGGCACGATCCTGTTGGGTTCACTGTTGAGTCGGTACACATAAACATATATATATGAATATGCATTTATCATTATCGAGTCAGCACACGAGTCGCAGGTAAGATTCGCGATCGTGGGGAGCTTATTATTATCGAGTCAACACACGAGTCGCAGGTAAGATTTGCGATCATTGGTAGCTTATCATTATCGAGTCAGCACACGAGTCGCAGGTAAGATTCGCGATCGTGGGGAGCTTATTATTATCGAGTCAACACACGAGTCGCAGGTAAGATTTGCGATCATGGGTAGCTTATCATTATCGAGTCAGCACACGAGTTACAGGTAAGATTCGCGATCGTGGGGAGATTATCATTATCGAGTTAGCAGACGAGTCGGAGGTAAGATTCGCGATCTTGGGGAACTTATCATTATCGAGTTAGCACACGAGTCACAAGTAAGATTCGCGATCGTGGGTAGCTTATCATTATCCAGTCAGCATACGAGTCGCAGGTAAGATTCGCGATCGTGGAGAGCTTATCATTTTCGGGTCAGCACAAGAGTCGCAGGTATGATTCGCGATCGTGGGTAGGTTATGACCTCAGTCCTTATGACCACCCTTATGACTCCGGCCGGTTGTCTTGTTCTAGTATTTTATTATCACTTGAGTCTGAGTCGCACATAGTGGGAATGACAGGTATTGTGTAGATGGAGGTTTGGCCCTTGCAGTTCATTTTCTGTTGCTACTTGGATTACATTATTTGCTTATGTACTTGTTGATTTTAGCTTCACATGCCTACTGCTTTAGCCATATCTCTTTTTATATTATATTGCTGGACCTTAGTGACTGTTTAGTCGACCTCTCGTCACTACTCCTTCGAGTTTAGACGGGATACTCACTGGGTACATATTTATTTATGTACTCATGCTGCATTTCTTCTTCTTCTGTATTTGATTGTACAGGTCCGGAGGCTGGTACATCTGATTATCAGGCCGGTGCAAGATACTGATTTGTGTGATTAGACTTCACGATGAGCTGGTCTTCCTGGCGACCTCCTAACAGCACCCTGAAGTTCCTTTTGTTATTTTCCCCGTCTATTTCATCCAGACTGTGGATTTGTATCTATATGTATCTTGTATATTCCGATAGTTGCCCGTGACACTTGTGACACTAGTTCCTGGCACACACGTAGTGTATATTTTGGGTTTTGGGCTGTATATGCATACATATGCTTTATTTTGGCCATGTATTGTTATGATTTTATTTTCATATCAAGATATCATCATGTTTAATTGTTTTAAACTGGTAAATATTGACTTGTTTAATCAAATGGGAAGGGTAACACCTAGTGAAATTCATATTGGCTTGCCTAACCCCGTTGTTGGGTGCCATCGCGACCCACATTTGGAATTGGGTCGTGACAGGGGAGAGACCAATTTTTAGCATCAATTAAGAGGCTACTTGATTGTGAGAAGGGATTTAAGCAATTAGACCTTTAATTTTTAGAAGTATGAATTATTTTGGGTTTTTGTTATCTGTGAGCATGAGTGGCTAAACACCTATTGTTCTGGGGTTGTGATTTTATCAATGAATATTTTTATTCGACATTAGCTTAACCTTGATTATAATTCTCTCAATATGTGGTTGTTTCTTCAATTTTGTGCTTAATTGCTTAATTGTCTGGCCAATAGTTAGGTTCTATATACTATCTATGTTATGCTTGGGAAAGCCGTGTATAGATTAGAGAAGAGTTGAAGAGAGCGCGATCCTAACCCTTCAGGGGTGCGGATTTGTGGTTAGGATAGGAATATACCTAGTCACCGTGCTTAATCAAATATCGTGATCTTAGTGCATTCTAATAGATTAATTTCATAGGAATATAGGCGTTAATCTATTGAGAATAGGCGAGTAGTGCTTCTAGAGAAGGCTTTGAGAACAATTATCGATTAATTAGAAACCATGAGTGAATTATATGAAAGGGAAAGTTAATTAGAACACAAAACGAATGATGAACAATCACAATCCTGGAATATTTGTCTCTACTGAATACACATCAATACTTTCGTTACTTGATAATTAGTTAATTCTTAGAATTGTAGCATAGCAAAGTTACACTATTGGATTTTTATTTTGGCTCGATTGAATAACAAGTATAGTGAATTAGTGAGTAGTTTATACAAGTCTCTATGGGTTCGACATCCGATTTATCATTATATTACTTGTACGACCACGTATACTTACGTGTGCGTTTGGGAGCAACCAGTTTTTGGCGCCGTTGCCGGGGACTTGAATATAGATCACTTTCTAGTTTTTACTTTAATTGTTTATTTCATCTAGTCTAACGTTACTTGATCGTTGCTCTAATCTCAGGAACTCTAATTGAATGCGTAGGGTCAGAAGCTAGGACAGACTTGGCGGCTTTGACCTCGAACCTGAAAGAACATTTCACAGGAGGTTAAGGGAAGCAAGGGATACAAACAATATTTAGGACCTCGTTTAATTTCATGTGAACATGGCAGAGGAACAACACATGGCAGTTCAGGAGGTAGCAATGCCCATTATTGCTAATGTTACCTCCAGCATCGTGAGGCCCAGAATAACTAGGCACTTTGAGCTGAAACAGAGCATGATCCAGCTACTTCATGCAAACGGGCAGTTTATGGGTCTTCCACACGAGGATCCACAGGAGCACATTCTGAACTTCTTGGAGATTAGTGATACTTATATCACTAAAGGGGTCACGCCAGACTATGTGAGGCTCACGCTTTTCCCATTCTCTCTGTTGGGCAAAGCAAAGCGATGGCTAAAGGCAGAACCGGCTAATTCCATTACATCCTGGAATGATTTGGCAAGAAAATTTCTGGCAAGGTTCTTCCCTTCAGGCAAGACTGCAAAGATTAGAAGTGAGATAGTCTCCTTTAAATAGAAAGCAGGCAAATCTTTATATTCAGCGTGGGAAAGGTTCAAGGGGCTACTCAGAGACTGTCCTCATCACAATCCGACAAACAAAGTGTTAGTGCACACCTTCATTGAGGGTCTCCATGCCCAAACAAAAATTGTGGTAGATGCAGCAGCTGGAGGTCAATTATTGGAGAAGAATTATGATGAAATATTTGCATTATTGAATAAATTCTCCAAAAGAAATCCAGATTGGCAAGGTGAGACGGGAAGGAATGTGGTTCAAAAGTCACCAGGGGTTCTTGAATTAGACGTTGTCTCAGCATTGTCAGCTCAGATTTCTACATTGACTAACCAAGTCAATAAGATGACCCTGATCATTAACAAGCAACAGGTTCAAGTATTTTTTGAAGTTTGTGGAGAGGGTCACCCGAGTGACTTATGCCCAGCCAATCTAGAGTCTGTCTACTTTGTGGGTAATCCAAATAGAGGGAAAGAAAACCAATATGGGAAAAATTATATCCCAACTGGAGGAACCACCCAAGCTTCTCTTGGGGTGGAAATCAAGGCACTCAGAGTCATTACAGGCCTCCATCACCTGATTCACCTCAGCAACAATACAAACCACCTCAGGCCGAACAATCAGCTATCCTTTAGGAGATTATGAAAAGAATGATGAAAGACCAACTTTCTTTTAATCAGAAAATAATGGCAGATCACCAAACCCAAGTAGTAGCAATGAGAAACCTGGAACGTCAAATTGGGCAACTTTCTAGTTCCCAAAATACCCGACCAACAGGGGATCTCTCAAGTGACACTGACGCTAATCCTAAAGCATCTGTCAATGATGTATCATTGAGGAATGGGAGGCAATTGGAAGAAGTTCAATCCAAGAGGAGAAAGAAGGTAACTTTTAAAGAGAAACCATCCATTATTTAATCAACATCAGTCGGTCCAAAAGAATCAGAAAAGCCAGCTGAAAAGGCGGTGGCTGAGCAACCTCCACCATTGGTTGCAAGGCCACCCCATCTGTTCCCTCAAAGGTTGCAAAAAGTGAAAGATAATGCCGCATACAAAAAGTTTCGTGACCTCTTGAAGCAGGTACAAATCAATATTCCACGGGTAGATATTTTGCAGGAGGTGCCCAAATAAGCTAAATACATCAAGGACATTGTGGCCAATAAAATAAGGCTGACTGAGTTTGAGACCGTGGCGCTCACTGAGGAATGTAGCTTAAGAATTCAAAGCAAGCTACCTCAGAAATTAAAGGATCCGGGTAGTTTTACTATCCAAATCTCAATTGGTAAGCATGCAGTCGAGCGAGCTTTGTGTGATCTTGGGGCGAGCATTAATTTGATGCCACTATCTGTGTTCAGGCAGTTGGGGTTGGGTGAGCCACGCCCAACAATAGTGATTTTACAGTTGACTGATCGCTCTCTTGCTCATCCGTAGGGAGTGATCGAAGATGTACTGGTTCAAGTGGGCTCTTTCATATTCCCAGCTGATTTCACTATCCTGGATTATGATCCTGATCAGGAAGTCCCATTTATTTTGGGGAGTCCCTTCTTAGCCACGGGTCGAGCTATTATTGATGTGTATGAAGGGAAGATGACGATGCAGGTTGGTGATCCAGTGGAGGTGTTTAATGTCTTTAAAGCACTCAAATTACCAGTCCACTATGAAGATCTATCCATGATTACTGTGGTGGAAAGCAAGGCCGCTTCAGTGGTTCCCTACATGTGTCCTGTTGACCTTTTTGAGCAAGTTCTGGTGGGGGATGAAGATGATAGTGAAGATGAAACAAGGGGAGAAATTGAGAATGTTCTTGAAATATCCTGCAGTTACAACCACGTGCTAAGAAAATTTGAGGAGTTGAACAAGCCGGTCACTCTAACCCGTCCTAAGCCTTCTATTGAGGAAGCTCCAAAGCTGGAACTTAAACCTCTTCCAGCACATTTACAATATGCTTATTTGGGGAACTCTGAGACAATGCCC
Source organism: Nicotiana undulata (assembly GCA_005239495.1). Taxonomy (NCBI): domain Eukaryota; kingdom Viridiplantae; phylum Streptophyta; class Magnoliopsida; order Solanales; family Solanaceae; genus Nicotiana; species Nicotiana undulata. The sequence continues at coordinate 22,410 of MDKH01071781.1, forward strand.
GTGATCATCTCGTCCAGCCTAACCAAGACACAAGAAGAGAAATTGCTCAGAGTACTTCGTGAGCACAAAAAGGCGATTGGGTGGACCATTGCAGATATTAAGGGAATCAATCCATCATTTTGTATGCACAAAATCTTTCTAGAAGAGGGACACCCCCCGAGTTTTGAGCATCAAAGGAGGTTAAATCCCATCATGAAAGAAGTGATGAAGAAAGAAGTCATAAAATTGTTGGATGCAGGTATCATCTTTCCTATTTCTAACAGCAACTGGGTGAGCCCGGTTCAGTGTGTGCCCAAAAGGGGAGGGATGGCTGTGATTGAGAATAAGAAGAATGATTTGATTCCTACCCGCACTGTTACAGGATGGAGAGTTTGCATTGATTATGGAAGGCTCAACAAGGCAACCTGCAAGGATTACTTTCCACTCCCCTTCATTGATCAAATGTTGGATAGATTAGCTGGGCATGAATATTATTGTTTTCTTGATTGGTATTCAAGATACAATCAAATTGTCATACGCTCAGAGGACCACGTTTACTTGTCCTTATGGCACCTTCTCTTTCAAGCGAATGCCGTTTGGTGTTTGTAATGCACCAACCACTTTCCAAAGATGCATGATGGCTATTTTCACTGATATGGTGGAAAAATTCGTGGAGGTGTTCATGGTTGACTTCTCAGTCTTTGGGTCATCTTATGATAATTGTTTGAAAACTCTGAGCATGGTGTTGTCCCGTAATGAAGAAACAAATATGGTCTTTAATTGGGAGAAGTGCCACTTTATGGTGCATGAAGGCATCGTTTCGGGTCATTGAGTGTCTAGGAGTGGCATCGAAGTTGATAAGGCAAAAGTAGAGGCAGTTGAAAAACTACCTCCACCAATTTCTATGAAGGGTGTCCGGAGTTTCTTGGGACACGCAGGATTCTATAGGCGCTTTATTAAAGATTTTTCTAAAATTGCTACTCCTCTGTGCAAGTTGCTGGAAAAAGATGTCAAGTCCAATTTTGATGAAGCCTGCCTGAAGGCATTTGAGGAGCTCAAAAAGAAATTGGTAGCTGCCCCCATAATTGTTGCACCTGATTGGTCTATACCATTTGAACTTATGTTGGGGCAGTGCTCGGCCAAAGGAAAGACAAGGTGTTTTATTCCATTTACTATGCGAGTAAGACCCTTGATGATGCACAACAGAATTACACCACCACTGAAAAGGAGCTGCTAGCTGTGGTTTGGGCCTTTGAAAAATTTTGGGCATACTTGGTGGGAACAAAAGTCATAGTCCACACAGATCATGCATCAATCAGGTATCTATTTACAAAGAAGGAATCTAAAGCTAGATTGATGCGGCGGGTTTTATTGTTGCAGGAATTTGATGTGGAGATACGAGACCGAAAAGGCACTGAAAACCATGTAGATGATCATCTGTCAAGGCTGGAAAATCATGACCATGTGGAGGAGGGTGGAGAAATTAAAGAACTATTTCCTGATGAGAAACATTTTGCTAAAACCCAAGACCCTCCTCCATAGTATGCTGACATTGTGAATTATCTGGTGAGTGGGGTACTTCCTCCGGAAATTGAATATGAGGCAAGGAAGAGTTTCTTATGTGATGTGAAGTTTTACTACTGGGATGAGCCATATTTGTACAAAGAATGTGGTGATCAGTTAATGAGGAGATGTATTCCTGATAAAGAGGTGGAACTTGTGGTGTATGATTGTCATGCATCACCTTATGGGGGCCATCATGGTGGCGATAGAACAGCAGCGAAAGTGCTACAATATGGGTTCTTTTGGCCAACTCTATTCAAGGACGCCCACGCGTTTGTTAAAAAGTGTGACCAGTGCCAGAGAACAGGAACGATCACAGGATGCCCTTGAATAATATCCTGGAGGTAGAGATTTTTTATGTGTGGGGGATAGATTTTATGGGTCCATTCCCATCATCCAGATGAAACAAATACATTCTACTGGCAGTTGACTACGTGTCAAAATGGGTGGAGGCAATTGCATTGCCAACAAATGATGCCATGGTTGTAGCTGCGTTTGTGAAGAAGAACATATTCTCGAGATTTGGGACCCCACGTGCCTTGATTAGTGATGAAGGAACCCATTTTTGCAATCGATTGTTGAATAACCTGTTATCAAAATATGGTGTACGTCATCGAGTTGCAACAGCATATCACCCTCAAACAAGTGGACAAGCAGAGGTATCCAACAGAGAGATAAAGCAAATATTAGACAAAATGGTGAGTGTGAACATGAAAGATTGGGATGCAAAGTTAGATGACGCCTTATGGGCATATAGAACAGCTTACAAAATTCCAATTGGGGCGTCACCGTACAAGCTGGTCTATGGGAAGGCGTGTCACCTGCCCGTTGAGCTCGAACATAAAGCATATCGGGCCATCAAAAAGCTAAACATGAACCTTGAAGCCGCGGGTGAGAAACGATTGCTGCAGTTGGATGAATTAGATAAGTTCAGGCTGTACTCGTATGAAAATGCCAAACTTTACAAAGAAAAGACCAAGAGATGGCATGACAAGCATATTAAGCCACGTCAATTCGATACAGGCCAACATGTATTATTATTCAATTCTAGGCTGAGATTGTTTCCTGGAAAGCTGAAATCAATACGATCAGGCCCGTTTTAGGTGGTAAGTGTCACTCCATATGGTGCGCTTGAGCTGCGAGCTATACATGGTGAAAGAAATGTTTTGGTGAATGGACATAAAGTCAAGCACTATTCGGGTGGTACCATGAGTCATGAGAAGACCAATGTCGTGCTCGCTGATTAGTGGGGCCAGACTCTGCGTCGTGCCGCGACGTTAAAGCGCTTCATGGGAGGCAACCCATTGATTGTTGTACTCATCGTGCCGTGACTTTAAATCAGGCGCTTCGTGGGAGGCAACCCATGCTAGTAGTATTTTCTCTTCTTAACATGTAGAAATTGTTGTAGTTAAAACTGACAAGTTTTTGAGTGTGCAGGATTATGAGTGGTGATTTTACCACTCATTTTAGCCTTTTATCATTAGATTTTTTATTGTTAAATGATAACTTGAGGTCGTTTTTAGTGTGTAATTGCTCTATTTGCAGGAAAATGATGCCATGAAGTGGTTAAGGTCAAATTGGAGTGAAATTGAGCAAAAAGGGAGTAAAGAAGAGAAAAGAGGGGAGCAATGGCCAAATGCGATCACATATGCAACATGCGAATCGCATTTCGAGCCCAGAAGATCGCATACCGCAACAGAAAGATGAGTCGAGTTTAATGAGTGAAATGCGGTCGAATATGCGATCGCATATCGCAAATGCGGTTCGCATTTGAGTCGCATCACCATCTGATGCCTGAAGCTACATTGTAAATGCGACGCACGAATGCGATCGCATATCACTAATGCGGACCGCATATCTCAAATGCGACGACCCTCTGGGACCTAGGGTTTTGATGTGCGACGGAAAGAGTGAAGATGCGAATCGCATCCCTGATATGCGACAGGGATGCGATCGCATATCAGCCCGACGGGGGTGTTTTTCTCCACTTTTCACTCTAATTTTTGGCCCTCTATAAAAAGCATATCTTGGCAACATCTTAGGCAGCTATTAGAGATTGAGTTTTGGATATTTCTTCAGCTTTGTAAATATATTTTGAGTAGAGAAAAACAAGTTATGAAGCTAGGGTTTGCACACACACTTGGGATTTGTGGATTTCGACATTGTGGTGAAGTTTTCT